>JANLIY010000010.1:547500-602500 GCA_029490685.1 Schizonepeta tenuifolia | reverse complement strand
GTTTTTTAGTAAAGATATAGGAATGAGTCCCCTTAATCAAAAGAAGAAGGGGATAGCCCTATTAGTCGCTGTGTTAGAGAGAGCTCGTGAATTGCTCTAGCAAGGTAGCTATCAAGTTCAAGTATCAGGTTCGAGTGTTAGTAGTTGATGTCAATCAGAGGTCAAATCCTTTTATAGTACCAGACGACTTATGAGAAGAGAAGATATGGCTAGATTGGTATTCCTTTCCTTCGCTGAACTAGAAAGCAGGAGTTCTCTTAGCGGAATCCATGATCGGAAAGTAGAGGCAAGGTCTCCCGTTTCGGGTTATCCTTTGAAAAGCGGAATAAAAAGAATAAGTACATCGGTTTGTGAGTGAATGTAAAGTGAAATCCTAGGGCAAGAACGGGTTTGTTACTGAGTTATCGAAATAGCTAGAATCACTGTCAGCTAATCGAGGGTAAACCGAAGTAAATCAACATATCATAATCATCTTTAAAGTAACATTTGAAACTTGGTTCTCTTTGTATCCTATTTCTGGCTTTCACCTCGGTAATTAGAGGGCAAGGAGCTCGTTAACTCCTCTCAAGGTGGTGTCAAATGCCGGCTTATCTCATATTTAACCAATCTGTTAATTTCACCAACGATCTGTGAACTAGCTTCCTTTGTCTCGCCCTTTTCTTATCCAAATGTGTGAATTTCTCAAAGTGGATGGCGCTAGAGAGCGTTTTATCGCGAGTTTGAGACTCCTCGTAGGTGAAAGTTTGATGAGTTTTTCGTTGGTCGTCTGGCCTTCATTCCATTCCAGAAACTGAGCTAAATAGAGAGTCAATGTCTTCCTTTTCACCGAAGAAGTAAAAGTAGCTCATTTCTCTTTCCTTTTGTTTCGGATTGCGTACTTCTCAACCAAAGATCTGTAAACTCGAAAGCAAAAGTCTCATCCTTTGTTTGCTTTTGTTTAAGGGAATCTTAAGCGAAATGTCAGCTTTCTTCCTAGCTTTTGTCAATCGAGGCGGGAATCTCTCCATCAATTGTAGGTTCAATTCCTTCTATCTTTGTCATTTGATCGACGGCTCGGTAATCCTTGGCGCAGGAGTTATCTTCCTCTGTCTTTCGTCCTTCTCAACCGGAAATGAGCTGACTTTGCTTGCTTCAACGAGTAAATTCATAGAAAAGTATTAGTATTCGCCCTATCTTTCAGGATTCGTCTAAGGCCCATGGCAATTTATGAAAGGAAATCGGGCAAACGGAAGGCAGCTAATTAGTCCTTTCAATCCTAAGAAGTCAATCTTAAATGTCAGCTTTCTTCTTTCTTTTCGATCTCGGAAATGAAGGAAATCAGGCAGGAATCCTAGCCCTCAATGTCAACCCGAAAGCGATTATCCTTTTCAATTAATGGCGGAATCAAACCAAGAAGTGAAGTCCGTGCACACACACGTAGGAAGGAATTGGTTCTCTCCTGGCTGTAATGCCTTTTCTGAAGCCTCTAACACGTTTTCCTAGGGGTCAACGATAGCTGATTCGCAGCCTTTCTCGTGCGTTCTCTAGAGTTTTCATTTGATTCGTAAAACGGGTCTAACTCTAGCGTAAGTAGCGAATTTCTCCTTTCTTTTCGAATAACTGGAAGAGTAGAAGCGGTATATCTCCTTCTTTGTCAACCAATCATGGAACTCTCAACTAGCAGGGTTCGCCCTAATCTTTCTGGATTAGGAGGTCGGTTTAGCATCATATATCGATCCGGAGAAAATTGTGATTGGTTGTAGTGCGGATTAAGGAGCAGCTCCTCCATACTGTGGCTGTGGAGGTGGGTTCTGTCGCCGCCTGATAGAGGCAGAAGCGGGGGCCACCAAGAGCTATCTGCATCGAGTCTTTCGATTGAAAGAGGAAGGGAGACAATTCAAATGCCAGCGCAGAAATAGAAAGAGTCGTGCTTTAAAGTGGAATTCTTCTAAGATCCATTGCTCGATTTTGCTGCATGCTCTGCTCCCAAAATGCAGAGAAGACTTGCGAGGGGGTTGGTTGGTCCGGAAAGTCATGGGAGAGGCGGGCTAAGTGAAATAATATACTATAGAATCTTATGAATCACGCACGGCATACTTTCTATATCTTCTACGTCTACAAGGTGAACAGCTTAGCTTACAGCACAGCGTGTTCGCCACCACACTGGCTGGCTGGTGCATTGGCCTTACTGTAATAAGTCCGAGAGGTATGACTCTTCGATTAGAACGCTCCATATCTCGTGACACGCGGAGCGTAGCATTTTTTTTTTAGAAAGTCCGTATAACTTCAAAAGATTCATTCTTTATGAATCAAGTACCATTCAAAGATCAAAGATAGGGTGCATTGCCTCTTTGAGTGAAGAAGAGAAGGGCTTTGTATAGACACTCTTGAGCCATGTTCGTCGCCCCCATTATTTTCTTTCATTTCGTTCTATTGATTGGTTCTAGCTCCAAAGAAGATATACATGGAGCTATGTCGACTTACGTACGTCTCGTTGACTAAACGATCAGGTATACCACGCCATGTATCATCCCCTCTTTCCATAGAGGAAAGAAAAAGAAAAGATATAGTGATCGTGCCTTGTTCCTTTCTACTTTACGTTATTTTCCTCTGGTGGTGCCCTCGTGGGCACGTTCCTCTCTGGGTGGGTCTGGTCTAATCGAAGTCAACTGACTCACATGGAATAGGGGTGAGTTTTCACCGAGCTGGTCGCTTGAGTCTATAGGCTACCTCTCCTATCCGCTTTTCTACAAGGTCTAATATAACCGGGATGAATTCTAAGGATGGGGCTCATTCCTTGCTTACGCTATGGAGCTCTTCCTATAATGTAGCTCATTCCTATAGCCCAATCTGTAATTAAATCTAGCCTTCGGGTTCCTTTAATACAAGTATTACCAGTCTAACAAGGAGCAACATTAACTCCTGAACCCCAGGTGGTCAGATCGGTCGGATGCCTCCCTTGCTTGAGGTTTAGCGGTTCCTATGGATGAGGCTACTCTTCTAAGGGATGAAGCAACAGTTCCATAGAATATAAGTCATTCCATTGCTTACGCTATGTCGATCATTCCTTATTCCGAATATAGGTGTTCCCTAATGTAGCTCATTCCTAATCCCGAATATAAAGCAATTCGGGAATAGAAGAATTCTTTGGATGAATTCCTAATATAGCAATTCCGAATGTAGGAACTTGAGCTTGATTTAGGAATACCGTAGAACTGTCTACGAAGGAATATCTTACTAACAGTTGAGATAAGTCTATTCTTACGTACTTGACTTGATAAGTATGCATTTTGCCTTTAATAAACCACTTGGGAATCTATTCAAAAGGAAGATCAAACCTTAGCCCTGGTTCTATATCTTGCCAATTTGATCCAAGATCTGTGAATTACTCCAGTCTTTATACTCTACTAGAAATCGACCCTTCTAGAAAGCCTTTTAACGGGTTTTCTCTACCCAAATCGAAATGTCATTCCTGTGAGCTAAGGTTTTGAGCTGGTTTTCAGAGCTAATTCGAGTTAAATGTCTGCCTTTCGAGAACAGTACTAATCAGAAAGAAGTAGCCCTGAGGGCTTGGTTTACTGAGTTCCTGCGCTAAGAGTGAATAGCGAAATAGGAGCTTTGAGTTATTTGTTCTTTTCCGGGAATTAAAAAGGATAAATAAGGCTCGGTCGTATCCCTAAATCTTCTGTTTTGGATCTCACCTATAGATCAGGTGTACTGGCTGATGCCCCCCTTTGCTCCCACAGGAGGTTTCTCGGGGTTCTTATCTATGCTACACCATCTCCTATGACAACCCTATCCCTGAATGTAGGGGTTTCTACTTGTAATTATGAACTGTAAGTAGAAAATGTTGGTACGTTAGCACCTGTGTTACAGGAAGGGGGCACCCATCAGCTGGGACAAGAACGGCCCTGATTGCTAGTTAGCACGCCACGATGACCTCGAGCCCAAACTTCTAGCGAGCACTTCCACCCAGCGATTGAATACATGGAATGGGAGAGCGCTCAAAAAGATGAAAATTCAGAGCAAGTCAAAGCTAACTCACTCATATTAGCGGAGAGCTTCACAGTCTAGCTAGTCAGGTTTACCGATCTAACTAGACAATCGAATTCGGAAATGCCCAAAACCTCCGTTCCATTAGCTCAGTTAAGCCGTGAAAGGAATACTGGTAAGCCAGGGTACTTGCTTGCTACCCCTTCGGTGATTCATCCTTCTCTACGTCATCCTTGCTATTAGCGCCCTTCGTGGACTCCTCTGTACTTGAGCTCTCTTCTTCACTTTCACCTTCACCTTTAGGCATATCACTTAACTCTTCTGAGTCCTGGCTGATTTCCTCTTCTGAATTCTGGCTTCTAACCTTCTTAGTAAGTCTTCTGATCTTCCTAGCTGCGAAAAACCCCCTTTTCCAGATGTTTACGATGGCCCGCTTTAGCTACAAGGAATTTAGAAAACCTCCCGATGACCAATCCCTTGCTGACCTTTCTCTTTAACACTTCCTTCTCGACAAGATACTCGAGAACGAGTTCAGTCGAACAGCATATATAGTAAATAGAGGTGGAAGAAGGATCTCCTAACTATGACAGAGGAGCTAGTTCTTCCTGAGTTAGCCTTATTATATAGGCTTTTTGTTTCTGCAATCCTTGAACTCTTCGAACGTAGTCCGAACTTGATCCTGGGTTAGCTGCCTTGATAGAGCCCTATCTAGAGACAATGACAAGGAAGAGCAAAGAGACATTTGTTGCTTTTAGCTAAGACTATAGGCCAAAGTACGGCATCAAGACATTAAGTAGCAACGGTGGACACTGGTAGGAAAAGGTCAGCCTTAGAGGAAACATCATAAGCAAATCTCGCAACTGTAAAATCTGTGGCCAATGAGAAGGCAGGTTGAAGTCCTGGTTGAGAGGGGCTACGTCAAAGGAAGATGGGCATAAGACGGATGAAAGAGTCACGATAGATGCATCGACAGCTGAGTTCGTGGATTCCTAAGTATAAATACAAATAGAAAGCTGGATTTGTGAATCTATTTGATTTATTGGTTCTTCCCTGTCCCCCTATCCTGGGTGAAATAGCAATAATAGGTAAAAGAAAAACTACGACTACCCTCGAAAGTAGGATCGTAATATGCCTCACTATGATGAGAAGTATCAAACCTCCTATCATGAAAGGCAGAAGATTATCCTTTAAAGGCGTAATTCCCAACATATCGCTAAAGTGTCTCAATCACGGTACTCCATTAATCTATCGAAGGCTACCTCGAACTCATGATGCTAGAGGGATCAATTCCAAGTCTTATGAGAGACTCACCAAGAGATGTAAATACCAGTTATCCGGGTCCAGTTTCGAAGAAAGGAACAAGGCACAGTATCAAGGGAACCCAGGACAAATGCCTGATATCAGGGTAAGAGGTAAACAAATAGGCAACTCATGTCCCGGGTTTGTTCCCGGTTCCTTGTACCAATTGGGTCTTTCACTCGCAAGACAAGGCCGACACGAGATACTTCATAGTTCGAAATGCCTTATATAGAATAGTTCAATTGAACTCTAATTCCATTCATATATAGAAGGGCCACTCTTTCCCTTAACCTATCAATTCATGAATAAAGTGCAGCTGATATGGCATATAGGAGCGAATACAGGTATATCCCGCATTAGAGCAATAAATATCAATAATATCATATGTAAAGGTCAGTCATGGGCAGGAAAACAGCCTGTTTTTTAGCGAGTGCACTTGTGAAAAGGTCGATACAGTCTTTTAGTCATGAGCTTGAACTTCCTCCTATTCTCCTTCGATACGTGCCTGCTACTGCAGCAGCTAGAGATAATGGCCTAAAGTACGGATTCGGACATGGGAGCATTAGGAAGATTCTTTCTAGCTTATGTGATTCACCTTTGAATCATGTGAGTCACTCCTTAAATAAAAGTAGTTGGCTTACTTCCTTCTGCTTAGAGGACAGGTAGTTAACTAATTGCTCTTCTTAGAGAGAAGGATATGCTTGAACAACCTATTCTCAAACAACTTATTCTAGCAGCCTATTCGTTCAAAGAGCTGGCTTCTTCCCACCCGTAGTAAGCCGGGAGAAAGACATTCATATATTCCCCAGGCACGGGATAAAGGGAAAGAGTGAGCCTCGGGCGGGTTAGAAGGAGTAGGACTCGGATTGAATCAGAAATTAAGAGATAAAGGAATGTCCTGCTCTCTCCTTTCTTTTGGTTAATGCCATGAAGGAAGAATGCTAAATGTCGCAGCAAGCCGCTAGCCTACGGGATGAAAGACAGAATGCCACTAGATCAATGAGAAAAAGTTAGCCGGAAAAGCACTGGATAGAGACTATAGGGTCTCATCCCTGCTTCAACCAGAGATGGGGAGACGGCACACGGAATACCTGGAAATGAATAGCTGACTTCAGCAGGCATAGAGACCATAAGCTTTCTCTCCAGTACTTTGTCCACCGATCCTTCTTTCCATGCTCCTATCTATACTGCAGCTTTCACTCTACCAACTGAATCCTCATCCATATTTTGATATGAACCTAAACCAGTAACTGAATCCTTATCTGTCGAGGCTACTAGCTATCGGCCTGTAAGGTATGCGTAGCGAGGTAGCTAATCATACATGTAGAGAATCTTTGACTGGGCTGGGTTATAGCGATGAGAGCAGCGGGGCAAATCCGAGGCGAAGACATGGGCATGTAGAGAGATAAACCACTGGATGGTAGGTGTCATCTGGCCTTGATCCAGAGCCATTCGTTGATCCTGAATCACCTCGTTTAAGCAGCACGAGTTGCACCGCCATCACCAATAGCGGGATAGGCAACTGAAGAGAAAGAAAGCAGCCTAGCCAACTATTTAGTTAGCCCGTTAAACGCTAGAATGCAGAGACCAATCATCATAAAAAGAAGAAGAAGCCGGAAAACCCCCTTTCAAGACAAGGTCTCGTCCTCAATGTCCAGTCTATGGAGCTCAGAACTCGGGTTAACCCGCTACATCTGCTCATCCTCATACTGGGCCGGTCGTCTCCCGGGTTCACCCACACCCACTGCTTGAATAGATGTCGTGCTTTGGCGCACAGAGCTAATGGTAATGGATTCCTATTACGTTCTCCTGCTCCGCATTCACACAGTTTAAGGGGCAGCATCTATTGAGAGTGGATTGACCGACTTGTTTGAAGGTACAGGTGGTCTCCACTCTTGTTATAAGAGAAAAGTGGGTTAATCGTCCTTTAGAGGAAGACCATCAACAGTGGAACTAAAGCAACAGGGGAACTAAAGCAGCAATCGGAGGGTTTCTTCCTTTCTTCTGAAGACTACTAGAAGTATTCTTTCGGCCTTAACCAAGGAGTTAGTCCGGGCTAATAGAAATAGCTATGAGTCGGAAGCTGAGAGGCCAGAGAAAGCTCTATCTCTTGTTGACCTAAGAGCTCCTTCTTTCGATCCCATGCAGTCAATGCTAATGGGTGTGCTTAAGAGCTGGTGGCAACCGAATACCTTTCACACCTAAGCCAGGCTTTTGCCAACAACCTTTCTTCCAGGGTAAACCTAGCAAAAGTCCAGGAACAGCTAAAAGGCTTGAAGAGACAGTGAAAGATTAAGAGGAAATAGAAAAATTCGTATGAATCAACCCTATGATCCTTAGATTTGGAAGGAATGATGGGGGCCACATCAAAAAGTAGTTGAACCTACATAGCGAAAAGGGGGATCCCCTTACGCACGTGAAATCCTTTTATGCCCACCCGCCTAATGTGCTGAAGTGGCTCATGATGATAGTCTTATGATCAGACTAGATACCCTGCGAGGTTGAAGTCCTTTACCTTAATAAGCCATTCCAGATGAAATTATGTTCCTGGGGAAAAGTAAACCTAGGCTTTCAGCAGACACATCTACATCCGAATCCGCGACTGGAGAAGAAGGACTTGCAACATCGGACCAAGCAAAAGGTAGGGCCCTGCTCACTTTGATTTTATCAGCTGGTTTTGGTCTATGGAACTGGGGTATATTTGTCAACTGTTCATGCTTAGCCTTCAGAGCTTGTGTAGAGTTGAAGAGTTGTTGTCTTTTGACCTTCAGTAGTGGACTGATTCTTCATTTTGAGTCAATAGTTCTTCTTTCTTAGATAGTTCATATTTTAGAATAGTGGTAGCATCCTTAGTTCCTACGTCTATTACATCTATAGGTCGAGTGTCTACCCAGACATTATTAGAATCGAAGACATACTCTCTTTTCGTATTCTTAGGTAGTCCTAGTTTGAGGATCATATCCTTTGATACAATCTGTAGTTTTTTTCCAATCTATTCTGAAGCCACCTATTGCATGAAATCTTGAATTAGCCGCTTACTAAAGGAAGTTCAAAAAGGTCGGAGATTCTCCGAGGTAATCCACAAGGTCAGCAAAGAGCCGAGAAAGGAAACTTGATGACAGGTTTTGTGATGAGTGTTTAGCAAGATCGAAGGCGATAACCAGAGCCTCATCCCGTTTGCTTGCATTGTATATTGAAGGGAGTAGCTTAGCTGCAGAGAGTTACAGAAGTTGGAGTATGAAAATATGAAGTATATTTTCCTTGAGAAAGAAGCACAAAATTGAGTGTCACATTACATTTACGTCACATAAAGATTGTGCTCATTATTTTGTGGAAGAAATTCAGTACGGAACTGAAATTGCCTAGCTTTGCTTAAACTTGCCTTAATAAAAGGTGAATGAATCAAAGCATAAGTGTGATTTCTATTTATTGCTGTCTTAAAGAATTTAATTATTTTGGTTTGATTTGCTTGAGAAATTAGAATATTTCTAGTACTCATGACTCCCCTGTTCCGATCATGGAATAGATGAAATAAATCAAAAAATGGATTTTTGTTCAAGAATGAAATCTTATTGGAACTGTCCATATCCGGTTCATCCTTCAGAACCCTATCACACCCCGGATCTGGCGAAATAGGATGAATTGAGACAGTATTTTGTAAATACGTAATTATCTTGAATATATTAACCAGTTCTTTATTTTCCGATCGCCTGGAAGGGACAAAAGAAAGATCTTGTTGTTTCTTTAACAATTTCTGATCTCTAGTGGACCTCTCAGTAGGATTCGAACCCAGACGAAGTTCTGACCATCTATCAGAGAAAAAAGAACGAACCGATCTTGTAGGATTCCCAAGAAATTCTTGGATTTCTTCCAAAAGCAGATGATTAATCATCTGCTTCTCACGTTCCGTGAATAGCCGGGACATTGAGGAATATCCAGAAAGGCATTTCGGGAATCGGTTTGATTCTATCTCTGTTCCTTCCGTTTCAAGAAAGGAAGGATCCCAAAGAATCGATCTTTCTTTTAGTGGTTGAATCTCTCTTTGATTGATCAATGTGTGATATTCCGAATCCTCATTACTAATGGAATCCAAATGATCTCTGGGTTGATCAGAAGATCCTTTCAGTTGGCTAGAATTCGTTACTTGAACGAAACTGGATCTTGTGGAATCATATTGAATATTTGACGATATATTACGTACCTTTCTAAAAAACCGATCCTTGTTTACCAACCACACACTGTCTAACCAAATCAAATTCTCTCTTGATATTGATACGTTCCTCAAAAAATCCGATTCGTGCGGATTCTTCCCCCAACTAACGAAGAGATCTTGGCGAAATTGCCACATATGAAATTGAGCACAATTTTGCAATGAAATAGCCCACTTCTTTCTCGAGAGGAGATGGGAAACATGCTCAATATCATTTGATTGAATAGTTGACCCAGCCCTTTGTTGTTTGAAGAAACCCTCCACTTCAATTGGTATTTTTTCACGAAAAGCAGACATGAGATAAGAAATCCAGCGTTTCACTAAGATTTCGAATAGCGGTCCCGAATTCAAGTTGATTCTATTTTGCCTCTTCCTCAGAGAAAGACGATCAAATAATTCCCAATCACGGTCCTTGCGGATCGGATCATCCATATAATATACAAAAAAAAACTCCAGATATTGGATATCTTTCTCTTTGAATAAGATCTCCATTCCAGCGACGGTTTCATTAGATATCTTACAACTAGAATCCCTCTTTTTTCCGATCCAGTTCCTCCACCACCGCGAACCCCAGTTCGATTCAGGCATGCTACACTTTTTAGTTATTGGGAGAACCCAAGTACTCTCTTTCGGATTCAGGAAACAACTCTCAGAGATCTTTTTTCCTTTTGGAAGATACAGGAGCGAAACAATCAACCTATTGATATTGGAAGACCCAACCGATTCTTCCAAGGTATCATTTCTGGGTCCAATGGAATTCATAGGTATAGGTATTCCCATTCGTCTTCTATATCCGACTTTAGCATAATGAAGTAAAAAAGCCATTGAGCTCATTGCTTTAGTCCTACGGTATTCCAATTCTTCCTCGAATTCTTTCTTTTTTTAATTCAAACTGTAAATGAACTACCCAAACCTAAAGAAGTAAGAGCAATCATTGTGTTTTAGTCTCGGATTCAGGGAGATAAGTCAGAAGAGGAATGACCTCCATACCACCTAGCGGCTCTTAGGTTAGAGATTTCCCTTACATACAGGTTTCTCTCTCGGGCGTAGTCCCCTTCCGGAGTGTCGAAGTTGTTCCCCTTCCGACTTGTCTTTTCTGAATTCAATGGTAAAACATTAGTAAGGGAGAAAGACCCCTTCTTTATTTAGGGTATGGCAAGAGAAGTATCGATTTAACCACCTAAAATTATCAATAAAACAAGATTTAGTTCTTGACTTCCCCTCTCAAATCTCTTACCAGAGATGTACTGAAATAAACAGCCAAATGAGCTACCTTTGTTCCGGTCTTTGATGCCCTTTTTTGCTCGATTTAGACCGGGAATTCCTTACCGGCAATGACTTAACTCCTTATTAATATAAACGCGCTAAAAATCTCTTCTTTGTTTTCTGAGTTAATATAAATAATATCATTATATCTATAAGATGATCTTATCTGTATGGTGCATACTTTCCTTTAACTGCAAGGCGCGTTAGCAACAAGAACAAAAAGCGCTTTAGAACGCTTAAAAGACGAGGTTTATAGTTCTTTCTTATTAATGTAGAAAACCAGGTCTGGAGCTACCGGTTGATGCCGTAGGAAAAGAATAAACAAGAGCTACAACCACTAGAAAAGAAGATGCTGACTTTAGCTCAGCTTCGTTCGGCTAAGGCAAGTAAATAATAAGAAAGCGGTAAGCCGGAGCTAAAGCTCTCCTACGCAACATTTCCCCTCCTCACTATGGACTCTAAGGAACGACGCCCTACTTTTTTTTGTTTAGCCTCTTCCTATCGATTCGATCGGTGGGACTTACTATCTTTATTCCTAAGATCTTCTTTCAGACTTCATCTTTCATTTCTGGTCAGCTCTCTCGTCTTTCCAACAAATTAAAGGAATCGCGTCTACGAATAGCAAAGTTCCCACGGAGCACTAACTAGAAATATCATAAGAGAAGAGAGCAATGCCCTTCGACTCCCCAATATGAGATAGGTTGCAGCTATAGTCAGAACTCAAACTAAGCCTTTTATTCTTATTCTATTCTGTTTTGAAATTGCTTCATTTTAAAAGGTTTGTCACACAATACGAAATGATTCTATCCGCCTGAATAGGCTTCGTTCCAGAAAGTAAGATAAACTCCTTTATTTTAGTTCTTATTAGGTTAGACGGCAAAGTCGCGGTGAAAGCCTTCTTTCTAAAATCAATATGTTGACGCTAAAGCGGTTAACTAGCTAAAGATTTCCTCAATGGTTAGTTGAAGGCAAGGAAATCGTGAATAGACCTTAAGGCCGGAGAACGTTCATCACTAGGTCAGCGATTTCCGAGCTACTACCGAATAGTGGGCCTAGGGAAGCCCCTGACCCGTATCTTCTACCGTACTAAACCGCATACTTCCTCAATCTTTTCGCAAATAGTGGCCTTTTTCGTCTTCTGACGCCAGAAGGTACATTGAACGGGTCTTCAAAGCGGGTTTTTTTCTTGACTTCCCGTTGCTATTGCTAACCGAAAGAGGTCGACCCGACCCGTATCTACATGCCTTGCTAAACTCCTAGGGCAGGCTGAGACGATATCCTCAACTTTCTCAATCTCCAAAAAGCGGGTTTTAACGGCTGATCTCGGACTCTCAGAAGCCTATGAAAAACTTGTCTTACAAAGGGTTTATTCCCTTTGCTGTCCGCTGCGTAACGACCCCATCGTGAAACTTCCCCGACTGCAGATCGTCCCTGCATAGGCCTTCCACACGTTCACCTACTGAGGAGTAGGTCCAGGTAATATCCGACCAGGCCTTACTATAACCAACCTCACAGATCCAACTCAATCTTTTACACCGATGTATCGTACTCTCTCGACCAGGTCATCAAAAAGACTGCTAAATCTTTCCGAAGTGAGAGAAGGAGGGAAGGCGCGCTACAACTAAGATAACAGCCAGCTGAAAAACGTTAGCTAGCTAGGCTAGCGCGCAATGGCTTTCTCTGATTCTGATAGGGGCTCGCTTCTTCAAGCTCCGCCCAACCGTGCTGCTCGCTTTCTCTGAGCCACTAGTGGCTTATGTAGTGGCTATTATGCTTGCTATTACTTCTTTGAAACTTACTGGTGATCATTACGAACTTTTTAACGAAGCGCTTCGATGTTATATAGATGGAATGGCTTCACACCAGTGCGTCGATTCCGTAAGTCATCTTGTCACTAGTGGGTCACCCGATGTACAGGAGACGGCCCTGTTGGAATATGATAATAATCTCTTATCTGATGATGCTTCCCATCAATCTCGGATATATAAACTAGCGCTAGGAACAACTATTTTAGTAGCTGTCCCAGGTGCTTACGAGCCACTTTCAACTGTAGTTGCTGTGGATGGGAGGCCAGACGCACCTGTTCTCGTATTGGCCTTTGCATAAACAGTAACAGTAGTAGCCTATCCAATTAGAGCATCCATAATTGGTCGAGTTGCCGTTGATTGATTTAATCTCAATACAATAAAAGGTAGAGTCAGAAAAAGGAAACTAAAAGCTAACAAGTATACGGATTTCTCAGGTTCATGTTCATCAATGAAGCAACATAAAATAGTAAGTCAAGCATTCTGATTAACCTTGCTTTTGTCCCTGAGCATCAATTAGATCCTGGATTCTATGCCTGTTGAAAGAAAGAAAAACTATTGGAGCTAATGTTCCTACTAAGAGAAGACGCTAGAGTGAAAGGGCCCGGATCAACCTATAAGCAACGGGTAGTTAGTAGTACTTTGATTTAGAAGCGAGCCTAGGTAGGAGAGCGAGTTGTAACAACTGCTAGTTAGTGTTTCAGATGTTTAAGTCTCTTCCCTTTTGTGAAAGATCTTTCACAAAGACAGCAAATTCTTATTTATTTCATTGCCAGATTTTTCATAGTACTTATTCTATGGAAACTGGTCTTAACCTTAGGATATCTATGGATGGATGAACTTTCTCCAGTTGTTAAGCAATTCCTTCCATCTGATGGACTAGCCGGGGGATCCGGTGGACAACCACCGCTTCCTTCGGACCCCTTTATTTCACTTGTTGCCCCAGAGAATCCGGAAGAGAACCCACCGGGGCAACCTCTTTTGAATCAACAGCAGAATGACCCGGCAACAGAAACTGGAGTCTCTCCTTCTGAAGTCCTTCAGACGCTATTGTAGAAAAAGAGAAGTACGTGATAAATACCCGCAACTGAATTCCACAGAAGTGAACTATCCTTATTTGGCCAAAAAGCTGGCCACTGACCAATTGGATACAGATAGGATGACCGATAGTGAAATGGCCCATCTTGCGGCTTATCTCCAATCTGCGAATTATAAAGAAAGGAAAACCCTATTTCAGAACTTTTTAGCAGAATATTTTAAAAAAGACTAGGCAAAGCCGATCAGTCATCGAAGGGTTTGTGTGAATCATAGAACACCAAAAGCTATGGTATCTTATGGACCTAACATAGGTCACATCCCTCACGACATAAGATTGAAAGATCCAAACCTTCTTCTTCGGAGCGGAAACGAACGTGGCCAAAACATATAAAGATCGGCGTAGTCGCTCATAAGGGACATATCTATCCGTCCCTTCACTCGCACCTGTTGCTTTAGAGTTACCTGTCTGTTTGTTAAAGGAACAACGGGCAACGGGGAGTTATACAGCTTTAGCAACGTCCACAGGGGCAAGGGAAGCGTTCAGTGTTAGCATTATATATACAAATATGTTCCTCAACCAGGAGTAAAGGGTCCTCCTAACCCCGAGAACGGGCAGTGGTGCATGCAGGCGGTGATTTACGAGTTCTTGTCTTAAATACCAAAGATGTCCGCTTCTTCTGTCCTGAATGTCGCTAAAAGCATAGCTGCTACCGGCATGAAAGGCATGTAGCGCTGGGCATGAGTTAGAAGAAATGTAACAGGAGGAAAGGCTAACCCGGAAGGGACACATTGTCGCTATTACCCTTACTGAGCCAGTAAATAAGGCTTATTAGTCTGAGCTGAGACCGAAGAAAGAAGCTCAACCGAACCGGGAGCAAAGAAACTCTTCTTAAATATGAAACAAGATCCGAAGACGCTACCTCGCCCTACTAAGCGAATTCAGTATAGGGGGTGACTCTTAAGGAGTTGAGTTGAACTAGTAGGAAAGGAGAAGTTAGAAGAGGATCTCTCGACTACCTGAAAGTCAAGGGATTGGTTCATCTGCCTGAGTAATCTTTCCTTGTTCAATTCAAGACTCTCCTGCTGAAGCTTTGGCTTGTTCAAGGGATTGGTTCATCTGCCGAGTGGCTAGTAGAAGGGAAAGCCCTATTGTCGTGCCAAGTAGTATTGTTAGTAGGGATAAAAGTCGGGATGTTCTTCCGTTGCTTCTGTTCAAGGGTACTTAAACTGGGAAGTTGAAGTTCAGGTTGAGATGTGGTTGACCGAGAAGAGCATCCCTTGCCGTCTTCGGTGTACTAAAGATCAAGAGGTATTTGTAGTTTTCAAGAAACCAATATGAGACTTTCTCGTTAAGAGGCTCTGAAAGAGAAAGCTCGTAGAGTAGAGAAAGTCTGCTTGCTATAGTGAATTGTTTTCTGCAGTAGTCTAATTTGGTGAACCGGTCTTCTTCTATATTTAGATTATTCTGCATTCTAATAGTGCTAACCAAAGAGCTATCCTAACCGGCCTGTTCCGTTCAGGGTTCGCCTCATCCGACCTCCTCTAGTAAGTCAGACTAGACTATCCGAAGAGATTGGTATAAGCTTGATCTGGCTTAATAGCTTCTTCAAGTGCATGCGTGTAAAGCCGAGTTCTGAGCCCCTCGATTGTACATTGAGGATGGAAACCTTGTCTTGAAAGTTTCTTTTTCGCTGATGTATCGGCAGGCACTGTCTTCTAAAGCGGATGTATCTCTCGCCCCGATGGCCGCATTCCTGGAATGTGGTTACTCTTCCTGTTAAGCATATTAGTATTGAAAGCAAAGCTACAATCGATATTATTCGTTATCTTCCTATAGGCAATATAACGGGGTTTATCAATAGCTTTCAGGAGAATCAGATATCATTTTAACACAACTGCTACAAGGAAACAGGATTATCGAGTCCTACGGAATCCCTCCCTTGGAAAGGTTAGCAAAAGGATTAAAAAGAATATAAGGCCCTAGGGATAGAGTTCTATCCTATCCTTATATATTATTTATAATAGTACTAACTCCTAAGACGACAATAACGATATTAATAGCATCCCGTTTAATAGATTTATTGTTTTAATTGTTAGAAGTAACAGCATTAATAGATTCCCTAAAGGATTGATTTAATTGTATCTATTGACTTAAGAGGTGGAATAACAATATTAATATACTCCGAAGGCTAGCTTTAATTGATTTATTCTTTACTTAGGAGATGAAATAATAACATTGATAGAGGCGGAACGATAGATTCAATTGAGCTATAGGCGCCAGAGCAGTTCTGTTCATAGGAGCTCTAGCCGGAGATAGATCTGCTTGTTACCATACCATAAAGATAAGATAGACTAATTCATAGCATACAAGAAATTAATATTATGAATAAATATTACTAATTTTATCAAGAGTTAATTAATTTATACAACTAAAAGAGTAAAACTCAGATAGTATGAAATGAATACAGGTGAAACAAGAGTAGAAATAAATAACGAAGGCCTTACCTAGCTCAATACAAGATATAAAGAATCAATGTAACTACTTACAATCAGTAAAGCGAACTAGTATACTGATTTTCTATAAAGAAGAATAATTATTAACACATAATTCTTATAATTAAATGGAATCTATTAATAGAAGATAACAAGAATTAACTCAGTCATTAACATACCATAAAGATAAGATAGAGTAAATTCATAGCATACAAGAAATTAATATAACAAATAAATAGCTAACACGAAACAAAGAAAAGAATAAACACTGAGGTGGTGTCTACGTGAATCAAATCAATTGTTAATGCTGCTCTGTAGCTATCCTATCAGTTGTTAATGAAGCTAACTCTTATATTTGTTATACTTGTATTAATAGAATCCGAAGGAAGACATAGGATATGCTTTATATGATGGCTAAGGCTACAATTGCTAAACAAGAGCTGTACCTCATGATCGGAGCTACCAATTCCCAATCAACATCTGAATATGTAGAGGAACTAAGATTACCATTAACTGGATCAAAGCAAATAACCTTATATACATCATTTGGTTACGCCTTGGATCTCAAATCTCTAAATCCATGAATTGGAAATTGAATTCAGCAAGTTATTCATAAAATGGAAGTTGGAATTCTTAGGTGTAATCATAAAGGGCACCCGTCTTTCGTGCCTTCTTTGAACGAAGATATAGTATGCACTCATCCATATTAGATCTACTGAATAGATAAAACAATTAATTATTTATTTCATAAAATGAAAGATTAAATAATTATATATATTTTATCCAGAGTAAACTAAATTTACTCGACCTCAACAACATCTGAATGAATTTCATGCCTGAAAGTAAGCCAAAAGGTATGATATATTGATATTATCATAAAACATAGGATACAAAATTCACAGGCCAGATGTTTCAATAAATGAGGTTTATATATCATAAAAAAGATAGATTGAAGATACCTCATACAACACAGAGAACCATTTAATAAATACTGAGATCTCCTCAATCATCATTTTCAGGACGGAACTCACTTCGCTACCTTGACTCTGATCTAAGTCCTCGCTCCTAGGCAAGAGCTTGAAACATAACCAAGGCGAAGAGCTTCCCGAGCAACACGTTCACGGACGAAGTGATAGTCTATTTCTTGGTCCGAGCATGAAAGACAGGATTGAAAGCCAAATAAGTAGCACTAACATTGTCGCAAAACAACATAGGTGGCGTAGAAAGAAAGACACCAAGGTCTTTAAGAAGATATTGCACCCAAGTGAGTTTAGCAGTAACCAATGCCAACGAACGGCCGCGAGACAGTGGGTTCTTTCTTTGAGAGCCAAGAAATTAGATTGCAACCGAGGAAAATGCAACCACCTGTCGTAGATCGGCGGTCATCAGGGCTAGCCATGCTTTGTGGTGAGTCAGGTTTAAATGCTTTGAGATCGTAAAGACTGTAATATTCCTCAATAACTGATTTATGACTTCGGAAAGTATTTGATTTAAAGTAATCTAGCATCATGATAACATCTTTTCGACTTTGTATAGACCATTGATAGTAACCATTTTGACTACTATCAAAGTAGAGACTTCCTCCAAATACTACCTTATAAGACTCTACATCTTGTAGAAGTTTATTAGTTACGAAAATAACCACTTGTTGACGGCATGGGCAACCTATTCAGTAGTTTGATCCACCCCTTCATCTCTGTACGGAGAATAAGAGGTAAAATAGCCACCTTAAACCCCTCTTAGATGCTTGTTTTAAGCCCTAAATTCCTATGTTTTATCACTGAAACCAACCTGTAAGCAAAAAGAGTGAACCTTTCGCAAAGAAATCAGATTATAAGCTGCCTTTTATCAAGCAATCCTGAAATTAACAAGAAAGAATAGTAGCTGCTGTTAAGGCAGGTTTCGGCGAGTCTTTGTGCAGGGACCCATGAATAGGAAGAACACGCGGGAAAGGTCGATAAAGCAACCCTTCTAAGGATGAAGCATCTGTTCCTCTAGCTCAGGATAAAGCTACAATGCCTATAGATATAATTGAATTAGGTGTTCCATATCTATCAATCCGAATATTAGGACTCCTAACTCAATCAATAATTAGGGAATATAAGCCTAAGGGGTCTCTTTCCCGTCTCTATTGTCAATTAGCAATTCAGGAATATAACTCAGTGCCACGGATGAAGCTTCTATTCCTAGAATGTAGCTCATGCCATTGCTTACGCTATAGAACGAATTCCCTATTCCCAATATAAGTGTTCCTTCTATAACAACTCGGAATGTAAGAATTCGGAATATAGAATGTAGCTGCATTCCTCGGATGAAGCATCTCTTCCTATATATACAATTGAATTATTCGTTCCGTAGCATTCAATAGAATATTAGGATTCTTAACTCAATAACTACACAATAATAAAGTAAATCAAGACTTTCAGGTACCTCTCTATTGAGATTCTTAGCTCAGAGCTGCAGTTGAGTGAAGCCCATTCTGTAGCTATCAAACTAATATTTCTACAAAGGTTATTAATATAATTACTTGATAATATCTTTGTTGTATGTTTATCTAAGGTATCTTATCTTCATTGTTTATGATATAAACCTCAGTGTTTATTAAATGGTTCTCTGTGTTGTATGAGGTATCTTCAATCTATCTTTTTTATGATATATAAACCTCATTTATTGAAACATCTGGCCTGTGAATTTTGTATCCTATGTTTTATGATAATATCAATATATCATACCTTTTGGCTTACTTTCAGGCATGAAATTCATTCAGATGTTGTTGAGGTCGAGTAAATTTAGTTTACTCTGGATAAAATATATATAATTATTTAATCTTTCATTTTATGAAATAAATAATTAATTGTTTTATCTATTCAGTAGATCTAATATGGATGGGTGCATACTATATCTTCGTTCAGAGAAGGCACGAAAGACGGGTGCCCTTTATGATTACACCTAAGAATTCCAACTTCCATTTTATGAATAACTTGCTGAATTCAATTTCCAATTCATGGATTTAGAGATTTGAGATCCAAGGCGTAACCAAATGATGTATATAAGGTTATTTGCTTTGATCCAGTTAATGGTAATCTTAGTTCCTCTACATATTCAGATGTTGATTAGTAATGAAATCATAGCTACTATTGATATTATTCGTTATCTTCCTATAGGCGATATAACGAAGTTTATCAATAGATAAAATGAAAGTATGTATTAGTTAAAGAATAGCATTATAAGAGGTATATATTGAATAAAAAACAATAAATAAAACAAAATAAGTAGCTGCTAAATCGATGGACCACCTAGAAATAAATAAAGTTAGGTATCCATTATAACCTATACAAGTTCTGAATATATTGAATAAGTACAAGATAAAGAAAACAAATAAATATATATAAAAGAAATAAAATAATAGCCTTATAAAAGATCCTAATAGAAAGGCATTAGATAGAAAAGGAAGAGATAGAGGCACATAATATCATTCCCGAAAAACAAAGGAATCTATAACGAATGCCAAGGAGGAGGCATATATTTATCTTCTATCCTTCCCATCTAAACTAAGAAAACATAGTTCATTAACTACTCTAACTACTCATAGCTTAGATAACAGTAGTATTGATAATATACGTTCTTAACCTACAGGCTATATAACGAGGTTTATCAATAGATATAATGAATCAGTATGTATCAGTAAAGACAGAGTTAATCCTTCCTATCCAGTATCAGAATGTTAGATTCAATTGTAGCTACTGTAGCTCTTCTCACCTGAGCCCGGCAGGGCTGTAAGCTATTGAGTTAATTGCTTTACTCGTCTACTTATTCTATTGATATTTCCTGAAAGTCTTGTTTCAATGGCTGCTCGTTATTGGATATAGACTTCTTTAACTGTAACCCTAGGGACTTTGTTCGAGGATATCCGGAAATATATCCCCACAGGCTAATCTTTCTTTTCTTCCTTTGCAGCTGATGTAGCTCCTTCAATCTGAGGTAACAAGTAGTGAATTTATGTTACTGAAATTACCAAAGTCAAGATATGATGAGATCATCATATGTAAATCAACATATCATAATCATCTTTAAAGTAACATTTGAAACTTGGTTCTCTTTGTATCCTATGAGAAAAAGCAAGAATATAACGAATGCTCTTAACTCAGAATATAAGAATTCCTTGGATGAATCCTTTAAACTCAGAATGTAAAGCATTCCCTAGGATAGAGCAACTCTTCCATTACTTACGTTATAGAACTCATGCCTTGAATATAACCGGGATGAATTCTAAGGATGGGGCTCATTCCTTGCTTACGCTATGGAGCTCTTCCTATAATGTAGCTCATTCCTATAGCCCAATATGTAATTAAATCTAGCCTTCGGGTTCCTTTAATACAATTATTACCAGTCTAACAAGGAGCAACATTAACTCCTGAACCCCAGGTGGTCAGATCGGTCGGATGCCTCCCTTGCTTGAGGTTTAGCGGTTCCTATGGATGAGGCTACTCTTCTAAGGGATGAAGCAACAGTTCCATAGAATATAAGTCATTCCAACGCGGGTACCTTAGCTGCTAGAGCTGCTCTTAAGAGAAAGATATCCTATATATCTATAGATTAAAAGACAAGGTATCCAATCTATCTTATATCTTATAATCCGGATTAAGAATAAAGAGAGGATTCTAAACAAACAAAGAATGAATTAACTCATAGGATAGATGACCCTTAGCAGCAGTTAAAACAAGCCCTGTAAGATAGAGTTAATGGATATTAATCCAGACATAACCAACAAGTTAAATCTATCGAATTAGAGTATACTCTTGAAGTACTATATATAGAAGAAATTGAGGAGTTAGATATAAAGTATAAGAGACTTTCAACATCTCCTAACAGGAAGCCAGAGAGCTGTTCGTTTCCAGGACTCAATCATTAGCAATGTAAGGGAAGAATTATTTATACTGTATACCTACCTCCTCAATTAAATCTATATTTAGGTTACTGCAACAATATACTCTAATCCGCTGTGTTCTTAGCGTACGGGATCATTATGACTGGAGGAAGCCCAGCTTCTCATTGGAACGACAAGCAGCTCTATCTTCGGGTTCTATCAACTATAGATTTATGAACTCAGAACTCAGAGCTACACAAGAAATCAGGGAGAGAAGCCCTTTCAGTACATATTCCCATTCTATCTTGTAAAGGAAGAACAAGAGCTACATCCTAATATACAATTAAATAAGAGCTACGCATATAATTAATGTATTTTAGGTGTCAGCACAAAGGGAGCAACCAAAACATCTGTCTAAGGTAGATCCACCGGCCACTGGAAAAGTATTTCATCGTGGCCAGCGGATCGAGACTGTAAAAGACTCCATAGTTACTTCCTTAACTCAACTAAGAAGAACAACATATTAATATAGTAATTATCAATTTCTGGTACATCGATGTACTAAACTAAGCCCTAAAAGCAGGGGGATTTAGCCTCTATTTGACCCCAAATGCGGAACACAATAGGGACTCATTTAGAGCTCTATTTCCCCTTCATCTCTGGTAAGAGAGCTCAAGACCCGGAACACAAACACAATCTGGTTTAGGGAATTATCAGTACTTGTCTATTTTACCTGTTATTTGGCTCCTTATGCCGTACTCTATATATAGTTGATTTCAGGTTGTTACCAAGTAGTCTAAATGATTCCTCCTTAACAGTGCTACTGAACGAGTTACTTGTCCTGGATTCGAACTTCTCCCTTCCGAGTGGGGTTCACCGAAGAAGGCAACCAGAAGTTTCTTATCTGGCGACATGCGAAGGCACCACTGACAAGGTGGTTGCATGTGAGCTAGTAACTAGAAAGACTATCCCTAACTAGGAACCCAGTGTAAGGCCGAAGGAAGCAATTGGATTGCAGACCTCGAGTCAGGAAGGATAGGGGATAAGATGCTCTACTATATATAAACTAAAAAGTCTTGGAATGGAGTTTGCTTACAGCTTTCCTAAGACTGAAAGGTTAGTATACGCTCGACTGAAAGCAGGAAAGGGTTCTGATCCTGTGACTGATGCGAGACTGAAGCTAAGAAGTTTAGGTCTCTCGAGCCTCTACCTCAAAAAAAACTCTTCATGCGTACTTGACTAAAAAGCTTTCGGCTAGGCTTTCAGCCTTCTCTTCTCTGATAGTTCATTCCATCTATGCTAAGTTTACTAGTTCCTGTATTCAACGTAAAGTAAACTCTTTCATCTCTTATTGCTCCAGCTCCTAAGGAATGAGCTTGATTACGCACCTGATTGACTTTTAGTTACTGAAAGCGCCGATGAACGATCTTGAGGCATGTATTAATAAAAGAGCTACTTTCTTGTTGGAATAGATCCGCTCTAAAGGGCAGTGAAGGGAATATCTGACTACCATAATGTACACACACCTATCATGCTAAAATTGAATCAGCTATTAATGCAGCTGAATAAACTGCATAAGAAGAACGATACCAATTCAAATACGCCTTCTATTCCTATTCATACAAATTTGAATCAAAGACCAGATAGTTTGTTAAATAGATACATTCATATCAATGATTTTATTATGTGCTATGAATTCTTTCTTTCATTTGTCCTGACAAATGTTTTGAAAGAAAAGAATAAGTGCAACCTAAGACGCTTTTTTTCGCGACAAGAGCGGTTATGTAGCATCAACAGGAAAGTTATTTGGCAGTTGCTTTAGCAGCTCCTTCTCTAAGACCGTCTTCAATAGCAGCGCTTATTCCAACAAGACCAGCAAGAGCCCTAAGAGCAGAAATGCCGACATCTTTCCACGTTCAAGCAGCTAATCAGTAAATGACTTCTCCGTCACTTCTTCTTATAACCTTCGTGCCCCATAGCTGCCATAGTTAGATATGAAAGTTATCCCTCTTATCCCCTATGCCCTTTTGTTTTTGTTAGAGAATTAGACTTAACGGTAAATCAGTCAAGACTTCCTTACTAAGCTTTCAGTAAAGTGTAAGGTAGGCTAGGCCTTCCCCATAAAAGATCTCTCCTCTTCCGGTGTCAACGCCACTCCTTTTCGCGGGGTATAAGGAGAAATTTCGTTCTCATGGCCTTAGACGGGCTACTATGCTTAATAAACAGATATGCTGCCTTTGCCATGGGTTGATTTCAGCTGCTCTTTTGGGGAGGACAAGTAGTTTTACTTTAGTACTCAATTTTAGACTTCATAGACTACTTGGCGGTAGTAAGCCAAGGTCCATCATTGGCTGGTAGTCTTCTACCGACATCTTCTGCTTATTGTTATCGTCCGTTGTTCTTACCTAATCGAATTCAAAAAGAGTCTGGTACTCCGCTCTCGCTTTCCTGGTGAAGGGGAGATTGATTCAATTGCAACAACAGCTTATTCTCTTGATTCATGTCCACCCTCTTCTTTGCCAGTCTCGATGTCAGTAATGAAAAACGTGACTTTGATGCTCCACATAGGATTCATCATAGGGTGGTTTCAAGTATAGTTTGAAAGCGACTCGCCTTGAGATACTTAGTTCGAGCTTTGCTAACCTTGAAAGAGAGGAACACAACTCAGCGAAAGACACCTACGGATATCTCGATTTAACCCTCCACTTTTCTTCTTACGACGGGTCTTACTAAGAGGCCATTACAACATCCAAGAGAACAAACGAAGATCAAGCGCAGTAATGGAATGGTTCTCTGGCTAAACACCAGAAGAATGCGAGTTCAATCCCCGCCTACGCTATTAACACCTCAGGTTTAAGTTTCCATCAATACGATCGGCTTGAACAACTAAACTAGAGAGGAAAGAAAGCATCCATATCAAAAATTTCATTACCTTGCCTTTGTCTGTCGCAGTGATTTCATAGTGACCCTAGAATATCTATGGAATTACTCGATCCATGAAGCCTCTCTTCCCCATTCTCGGAATCTTTCTCTCGTTCGCCACATTTCAGTGAGTGCTCTACCCCGCGGAAGCACTTGGTATTGGTAGTAGTCTAAACCCTGCGGAGTTGAGGGTCTCAGAGTTGAGAGTGTCGGGAAGTCTCCTATAGGACTAGTCCATGTGTGACTTCAATGCGGCACAACAAGAAGGAGCTCCGCCAGCAACCCTAGCGTATGAAAGCAGCTCAGAACAGCGCACGCCGTATACGTAAGGTGCAACAGAGATGGGGAGAAGTACCCGGGAAAGGACGTGTAAGGCAAGCCGGAAACGATCCATGCACGACCAATTCGATAGTACTCTCGTCTTACTAAAAATAGGTCTTCGTAGAGCGAGCTATAACACGACTCTGGCAACCTTTGTGATAGATTACACCTTCGAGATTGAACCTTCATTCCTGTTAACTCTAAGGATTTAGACCCTACTTATCGAGTTGCTGAGTTCCTTTGATCAGGTAGAAATAAATGAGCTTTTGCTGATGATGAGGCATATTCTTGGTGTAATACTCACTCTGGTGTCAGAATTTTCATTTTTCACACGGATTTCCTATCTTTTTTGAATTTCATTATCCGTGTAAGAATTAGGAATTCCTCTTCCAACTCGTCCCAGAATGGGCGTTATGGCAAAAAAGAAAAAGAACATCACAGGAGCAATTTGTCCAATAGTAACAAATGGTGCCTCCACAGGTTGACACCCGATCCAACCTAGTAGTAAGCGATCCGCCAAAAGCAACCAAAATATTCCTTGGTGAATCGGGCGAAAACTTGAACTACGTACATACATATTTTTAAAAAACGGTAAAGCCAACAGACATATAAAAACGGATGCTATTGCGGCTACACCTCCTGATTTGTCAGGTATACTACGAAGAATGGCATGGATCGGTAGGAAATACCATTCCGGCACAATATGAGGCGGGGTGGACATCGGATTAGCAGGTATATAATTGTCGGGATGCCCCAAAACATTAGGAGCATAAAAAATCCAAATGGAAAAAAAGATAGCAAAAGCTACCCAACCTACTAGATCCTTTACATAAAAATAAGGGTAAAAAGCAATTTTATCCATCTCTGAATGTACACCCAATGGATTATTTGATCCATATTGATGCAATGCGGCCAGATGAAGAAGACTGGCGCCTACTAAAATAAAGGGGAGTAAATGATGAAGACTAAAAAAACGATTTAAGGTGGCATTGTCCACGGAGAACCCACCCCAAAGCCAGGTTACTATGGTATCTCCTACTACAGGTATGGCGCTAGCTAAGCTTGTAATTACTGTAGCTCCCCAAAAACTCATCTGACCCCAAGGTAGTACATATACTATAAAAGCTGTCACAATCATTAATAGGAAGATTACAACTCCGAGACACCGAACAAATTCCCTAGGACTGCTATAACTCGCATGATATAGACCACGAAAAATATGAAGGTGAACCACAATGAAAAACATACTTGCCCCATTAGCATGCATATAACGGAGCAACCAGCCCCCTTCAACATCTCTCATAATGTGTTCTACGCTGTTGAAAGCTAGATCCACATGAGGCGTGTAATGCATAGCTAAAAAAACGCCAGTCACTATCTGAATGACTAAACAAATACCAGCTAACGAACCGAACCCCCACCAATAACTAAGATTGCTCGGGGTTGGATAATCTATCAAATGCTGATTAAGTGTGGAGGATATAGGTTGTTTAAGAAGAGAGAATCGTTGGTTCCTTAGAGTCATTTTTCGATTTCTCTTTTCACTCTTGCTCCCCCCAAAGAAAAACGAGGAGAGACTTTTATTGTAGTGAGTTTGGTTTTTCCAAGAGAAGGAGAAAGATTCAAACTTCAATCACGGAACACGAATTCAATCATGATTCGCTTTCGAGAAAACTTTTGAACAGGAAGTCTTTAATGTCTCTTTCGAGTGATGAACCAGGCGAAGAATAGAATCCTTCGTTGCTGGATGAAAGGTATCCTGCTAGCAAGTGATCTAACAGGAGTTAATTTGTTCACTCTTAGAAGGAACGAATAATTCAATAGCTGCTTGGAGGGCGCAAAGTCAATAGGTGCTATAGGCGTACGCTAGGATTGCTTTAGCTGAAGCTATTGCTCGAATGAATTGGTTTATTTGCTTGACTGATGGGATTCTTAATCTAAGTATATGCTTTACTGAAGTCATTAGGGTTCATAGCTTTAAAGCTATTAGCTCGAAATCACTAGCTTCTGCAATTCGGTTCCACCTTCGGTTTAGCTGTTAAGCCTGAAGTTAGAATTGTTTTACGGTTATGTATCGGGTTAAGAGAATTCGATCAGTCGGATCTGTCATTGAACCAATTCGGTCGATCCACCGTTAACCAGGAATTCTAACACTACCTAAATCAGTACAAATTCTATAAATTAGAATAATACAAATTATAAGCGAACATCCGATCTCTTAACCGTTTAGTTCTTGTCCGATTCTGATATAATTTATATATTAATAGGATATCTTTCTCTATCAACGATAAAGAAGTAATCAAAGCAACCAAGCTAATCAATTAACTAAGCCAATCTATCCTTTAAAGCTGAATCTTTAACTGCTGGATCAATCATTAACATTTTATGAGTTTATTTATAAATTGGAAGTAAGATTTCCGCCGACGGAAGTACGATTTTCTGTCGATCGTCCTTCCTAGGCTACAGTTAAGAAAAGACCTATAGGATATAGTTAATAGATTTAATACTGGCACTACACTACGGTTATACACGACTCCCGAGCACATTTACCGGCCTGTCCGATTGATCTCTTGACTCCAGACTCCAGCGCTTCGAAAGACACATTAGTGTCTAAACAAATGACGACGACAACGACTCCTAGTAATCACCTCTGTATAAATGGCGTAAAAGAGGACAAATAATCATATGTGTTAAGCACTAACTCCAAAATATTCAGTCTAAAAACGATACTTTGGAGACCCTTGCTTATGTTTATACCTTCGATCACCAACTTCCATTTTATTAGGATAATCCTAAACCCAAGTCCTAGATTCATGGATTTAAAGAAATCAACTGTAAACCTCTACTTATTATATAGCAGTTGTTCCTGTTCTGCCTTCTTACTTTTAATAAACAAGACGTAAAACTACTATCTATATAAGGTATTGGCCTTTGCCTTTTTCTTTTGCTCTAGAGTTAACTAGTTCGAGCTTTCGTGGGATATTCTTGCAGATCCAGTTAAAGTTCGGCTAAAGCGCCAATACAACGCTTTAAAGCAATCGTTTACATCGTCTATGTCTAAGAGTTGAAGAGAAAGAACTAAGGATATGGCTTCCATAAAGGGAAATACAAAGGAAATACCGATAAAGCTGACTGCGATAGCTTCTCTTCTTTAGCAGCACCATTGCCATAAGTTCGTTCCAATAGATTGGATCAAAAAACAAGGCAAATTGAGGGGTCACCATTTAGTATTCCTACTTTCCCTCCCAGGCTAAAGTGCGATTCAAATGCCATAAAAAGCCCACTTTTGACGCTTTTTGGGGCTGGTTTTGAGTTAGAGTTAGATCGTTCTCGGTGGTTACGCCGCGTCGCTACTATGCGCTCGAAACGTAGCTGATGACCTTCGGGAAAGAGCCAAGGCCAGGGTTTCCTCGCTACTATCAGAAAGAAATGCGCTAACCCCTGGCCAATCAATCACGATAGCGGCACCCGCCAATGAGAGAGGGGAGAGATACTATTTCACCAATCGAGTCACAGGTATCTAACATATTCATACCTAACGATTTTCCACAAAGTGGTGACGAAACGTATAACTTGTACAAATCTTTCCATTTTCCAAGTCGATACGATCCATTCGTTCGTAGAACTATTTACTCGATCGCAGACATTTCTGGAACACCTCTAACAGAGGGACAAATAGTCAATTTTGAAAGAACTTATTGTCAACCTCTTTCAGACATGAATCTATCTGATTCAGAAGGGAAGAACTTGCATCAGTATCTCAATTCAAACATGGGTTTGATTCACACTCCATGTTCTGAGTTACCATCCGAAAAGAAGAAAAAGCAGAGTCTTTGTCTAAAGAAATGCGTTGAGAAAGGGCAGATGTATAGAACCTTTCAACGAGATAGTGCTTTTTCAACTCTCTCAAAATGGAATCTATTCCAAACGTATATGCCATGGTTCTTTACTTCGACAGGGTACAAATATCTAAATTTGATATTTTTAGATACTTTTTCGGACCTATTGCCGATACTAAGTAGCAGTCAAAAATTTGTATCCATTTTTCATGATATTATGCATGGATCAGGTATATCATGGCGAATTCTTCCGAAAAAATGGTGTCTTCCGCAATGGAATCTGATAAGTGAGATTTCGAGTAAGTGTTTCCATAATCTTCTTCTGTCCGAAGAAATGATTCATCGAAATAATGAGTCACGGTTGATATCGACACATCCGAGATCGCCAAATGTTCGGGAGTTCCTCTATTCAATCCTTTTCCTTCTTCTTGTTGCTGGATATCTCGTTCGTACACATCTTCTCTTTGTTTCCCGGGCCTCTAGTGAGTTACAGACAGAGTTCGAAAAGGTCAAATCTTTGATGATTCCATCATCTATGATTGAGTTACGAAAACTTCTGGATAGGTATCCTACATCTGTACCGAATTCTTTCTGGTTAAAGAATCTCTTTCTAGTTGCTCTGGAACAATTAGGAGATTCTCTAGAAGAAATATGGGCTTCTGGCGGCAACATGCTTGGTCCCGGTTATGGGGTCAAATCACTACGTTCTAAGAAGAAATATTTGAGTATCAATCTCATCGATCTCATACCAAATCCCATCAATCGAATCACTTTTTCGAGAAATACGAGACATCTAAGTCATACAAGTAAAGAGATCTATTCATTGATAAGAAAAAGAAAAAACGTGAATGGGGGTTGGATTGATGATAAAATAGAATCCTGGGTCGCGAACAGTGATTCGATTGATGATGAAGAAAGAGAATTCTTGGTTCAGTTCTCCGCCTTAACGACAGAAAAAAGGATTGATCAAATTCTATTGAGTCTGACTCATAGTGATCATTTATCAAAGAATGACTCTGGTTATCAAATGATTGAACAACCGGGAGCAATTTACTTACGATACTTAGTTGACATTCATAAAAAGTATCTATTGAATTATGAGTTCAATACATCCTTTGCAGTCATATGAAACGTAAAAAGATTGATTCAAATGGGTCTCTCAAAGCGGAAATTGATTGACTAACTTTCACAGTCATATGAAGTAGCAAAATGGATGATTTCCTCCTAAGGGAAAATAGACTTGCTAGCTTTTGGAAGATGAAAAATAATTGATTTAAGATGTCGTTGTGAAGAGATTGCTAGGTTTTCCATACAGGGGAAGATGAAACATAATATATAGTAGACGTACAGGCCAGTGTGGTATTTTACCCTCAGGTTGTCGAAAAGGAAGAACGAAGCCAGCTACTCTTTTGGAAGTAGTCCCACGGGTCGAAGGAAAGAACAAAGGAACTCGTAAATCTAGTGCAGTTAATCAGGCTCAAGGGCTCTAGCTTTATTAGTATTTGTTAACTCAGGATCAAGCTCAAGGGTTCTAGTAGTGGAGAGTTTATCCAGGAATTGCAACTAATAATCGGTATTTAGGAAGGAACTAGTGAACTCGAAAGTGAAATGAAGTATACCAATTTGCCTACTCTTTTGGAAGAATTAGAGAGAGAATTAGATCTGTAAATGTCTGCCGAAGAGTCGCCAATCCGATCATCAGAAGCAAGTGTGGAAGCCGAAGAGTAAACATCACAAATAGAATTTGTCTTGGCTTTCTCAAACAAGAATGGGAATTAGAAGTGAGTATCTCTTCGCTAGTAGCTCTTCTACCTACGGATATTGTAATTCAGAAGTAGCTGTCTTCGTAGCTTTTATCGAAGGAATATTAGCTCGTTGCCTTGCCTTTAGATCAGATCTCTGGGTACTAAGACTAAAGAAATGGTAATCCACAAAGTTGTTCTCTTCCGCGAATGAAAGGCAGCCTTTGGGCAAGACTCCCGGTATTTGAGAGTGAATGTCGCCCCTTTCGAAGAATGCAAAAATAGTAGCTGGCCTTGCAATGGTGGTATCGAACTGATGAGTAAGATCGGCAAGGGAATCTAAAGTGAACCCTCGAATTAGCTAGCAAGAAGTCAAAGCAACTAGGCAACTAGGGCAGTAGAAGAGGAAAGACCAAAAGTAAGAGTAGTTCTATTAAGATAGACTGAAAGGTAGAGATAATAGTTTTGTTACTTGCGAAGGAAACGAATAGGTATTGATACTAATTCCAACCCTGCCTTTGAGAGGACGTTTGCTACTGATGATGTGGTTGAGCATATTAACCTTCTACTTTTGGATGACATTCCTGTTTTAGCTGGACTTAAACCTGATGAGCGGGATTACGACTTCATAGGAGGTTTACAACTTCCACTTTTGAGAATAGGAATTTCTGTCTTCCATTAATAAGAATCATGGGAATAGTAGATCAGCTTGGTACTTTCAAAGAAAGAAGTATACTCATCATCGATTTGAACCTACCCTTTTAGTCAGCTAGAATTGCAAGCTTTTTATCGGATTTAAGAAGGAAATGTCAAACTAGCTAGCAAGAAACTCAAATCAAGTTAGGCAACTAAATCAGATTAGCCTGCCCTTTTGGAAGAATTAGATCTGTACATCTTTCGTTCTTCCTTTTCGGCTATCTCTAGGATTTCATCCTTCCTTTTAGATAAACCATACCCATATCAGATCATCGTATAGATAAAACTAAATATTTCATAAACTGAAAGATTAAATAAATTTATCAATTACACACTACATTAACTCATATAGTATGAAATGAAGAAAACAAATAACAATATAGATATAATAAAGCCCCATCCATATTAGATCTACTGAATAGATAAAACAATTAATTATTTATTTCATAAAATGAAAGATTAAATAATTATATATATTTTATCCAGAGTAAACTAAATTTACTCGACCTCAACAACTCATTAAATGCTATGCAGGTTGGAATGTAAAACCTATGGCATGATATGTAAATCATCATATCATAAAACATAGGATACAAAGAGAACCAACAATAGAGTTGAAATGTTACTGAAATCCAAGTAACATGAGGTGGTGTCTATGATATAACCTATAGTATGATAATGAAATTGCATAATCATACTTATTTGTATGGACGTACTTCAATGAATTATTTGTATGGATCTATGGCTTATTATCATGGGATTAATCGTACTTCTATGGCATATTATCATAATTTTGGAACAAATCATCATCTATATTCGTTAGATTATCTATCTCATAGAATAGGTGAGATATACCCACACTATATTCCTTATCTCTCCATTTCTTCCGCATCAACTGGCTTTTCCATTCGTAACTCTCGTTGACTGAAAGCAGAGAAGGGACTCATTGGTATGAGGCCCAATCGTACTAGAGGAGTCTACTCTTGATGGCATCACCAGTAGTTGACGGGATCACCTGGAGTTAAGCCAAAGATTTGCTCACTGGGCATGACCCAGAAGGTTGTTTTAGGGCTGTTCACGCTAGATTGTGTTAGAGGAGGTTCTTCAAAAGTTGCTTAAAAGCTTGTATTTCGTTTTCTTTTAGCAAGGCTGAAGTATCTCTGAGTAGTTCATCTCAATTGTTGGCTTTCTTCTTCGGCTCCTGATGAAGCTGTTTTAGTAGCTTCCCTCTTTCTTTGTTTGATGATCCTTCGGTCCATCTTGGTTGTGAAGTCGATCAGACTCAAAAGGCATACTTGACCTTTCGTTTCGGGTGGCGGGTAGGGATCCAAACTTGCATAGATTGAAGTGGAGCTTCATGATGGGAGATTTTACCTTCATTGGATAATCCTACAGTACCAATAAAACAAGGTGCGTTGGTACCACGTTCTATATGATACATTGTACCTGTAAGACCGAGATCATTAAATAATGTAGATATTACACTTTGAAAGTCATTAAAACAATATAAACAATCAGATATATAAACTTCATGCATATGTCTCTCATAATCTAGCTTATCATCGTATGATTTGTTTATAGCTGTATCTAACCTATTAGATATAAAATTATGTAATACTTGAGTAAGAAAACATACTGGTGGTATTGTTAAACGAGTAAAGGAGTATCCTGCATATTCATTATAGTCAGGATCAAGGTAGGAATGAACGAAATCAAAGATAGGACTCTTACCTAAAATCAAATCTAAATCTTTTATTAATTCTTCTTTATTAAATGTAAAGATTAATTTAGTCATATCAAATCGGTACAAACAATCAACATTTCCTTTTAAAAGAAGTATATCCTCGTAAAATGATTTAGTTGTCATTTCAATAGAATTATAACCCAAAGAATCAAAGATATCGTTTAATACATTAGCAAGAGTTGTTAAAACTAGAAAATCTTCTTCTGATGCTTCAATAATCACACGTCTATGAGGAAACTCATCACATAAGATATAAAATTCATTAAATATATTACTAATCTTTTGATTAAGAGGCGTTAACTTGATTCTAAATGGTGATATGCGATAAGTACCAAAAGAAGTTATCAATTTATTGTTTTATTTGTTCAACTCCTAAGACTACTATAATGACATTAATAGCTTCCCTTAGGCTTACTTTAATAGAGATATAGATAACATAGGAGATAAAGAGATGCTACTAATGGATTTATAGGATAGATGGAAATAGAAACCCTAAGGCGTCTTCTTCTTCTTCTTCCTTTGCAGCTTGAGCTAGGATTCCCTTGTTCGGAAGGGAAGGACCCATGGCATTTGTTTAGATCCTGCAATAAAGATTGGATGGATAGATCTGGCAGTAAGGGATCCCTCTTGGCTTAGGTTGTTAAGATTTGTAGCTCTGGCTTTGGTTCTAGATTCCCATCTGTAAATGATTGATTAGGCAGTTAAGATCCCCCTAACTATTACTAAGAGAGATCGGGAAGAGTCATTCCAACGGTTTCTCCTTCCTTCTATTCTTCGCCTTGTTGATGCTCCTACGGCTATTCGGTTATGGCTTTTATTAACTAGTGGGGTAAAAACCGACCCTCATAAAAGGCATTTTAAGCCACGTTTGAAGGCCTCTTTGGGTGATTATACCTTAGTAATTGAGTTGTCCCCTTTCCGATCTCCTTTGAATGGCTTCTGTTCGAGATTCCCGGCTTTAAAGCTATTGGTTGGGCTATCCAGGGATGCCGCTACAGTTCCTAATGTCGAATATAACTGCATTCCTATAGATCAGAATGTAACTCAACTCCTCGGATAAGGCAACCCTTCTAAGAATGTGGCTGCAGTGCCTCGGATGAAAGCCCTGTGCCTTTAACTCAATATAGGTCTTCCTAGAATATAAACCATTCCTTAGAGTATGTAGCTCAATTCCTTTGAATGTAGCATCTGTTCCTTTAGCTCTGGATGAAACAACAATTCCTCTAACTCAAATATGGCTGCATTCTTTGCTTTCGCTATGCAGCTGCAATGCCGGGGATGAGGCTACTCTTCCTTCATTCAGAATATGGAATATAAATAACTCAATTCCTTTAGATCGGGATGATTCCGTTAACTCAGAATGTAAAGCATTCCTTTAGGATGAAGCAGCTCTTCTAAGAATATAACCCATTCCTCTCTAGCTCAGAATATGGCTGCATTCCTTATATAGAAGTTCGGGATGGATGAATTCCAATATAGAATGTAGTTCAGTTCCTCTTAGCAATGGATAAGGCATCTCTTCCTTTGCTCTCGCTATGTAACTCATTCCCTATAACTCAGGATAAAGCAACTCTTCCATTAACCCCGAATATAACGCATTCCTTAAAATATGGCTGCATTCCGTTGCTCTCGCTATAGAACAATTCCATGGGTGTAAGAATTCCTTGGATAGTGCTACTCTTCCTTTAGCTCAGAATGTGGCTACTCCTCTAAGGATGAATTCCTAATAGAACAAATTCGGAATGTAAGAATTCCAATAAGGGATGTAACAAATTCGTCGGATGAAGCTGCATTCCTTAAACTCAGGGGTGATTTCCTCGCCTGCAGCCAATCCTACTGTTCTAATTCTTGTTATTGGTTTTTGGTTCCCCTTATATGAAATAGATATAACTCTAAACAGCCCTAGGTAAGATTGGGATCCCGAAGGAATATCCCGATCGACAGAGAGTATCCCCTTGTTATGAGTTCGATTAATTCATTTAACTATATATCCTACGGTTTGTTAACCTCCCCTAAAAGAGATAGAAGAAACTCTAACCACCCAAAGGTAAGTCAGAGTAGAGCTATTCGTTCCTGTAGCTGCTTGTTAGTTGTTCTGAGCTCCCCGCCCCTCCTATTTGAGAATCCTATGAAGAAATAGAATAAAGGGTGGCATCTGCTTTGTATCCCCCGTTGCTAGGCTGTTATGCCCAAGCGGCTATTTGGCTATTGCCTTTTAGAAGAGGTAGGAAAAACCCACCCCTCTATAGGCCCGTTTAACGCGTGTTTAGAGGTGGCCCTTTGTCTTTGTACCTGAGAATCCGAAACGTCATTTTCTAAGACCCTCCGAGCGTCTTTCTTCCGATATTCCTGGTATCTATTTAGATTAGATCGATAGATGGGACTGATTGGTCTTCTGGATTAGTCCTTGGTGCTCCCCAGCCCATTCTTAATAGGAGATAGGAGAGGAGAGAACTCTAACCCATCGGTCCTTCCTTCTATTCCTTTGTTAGGGGTGTTTGGCTATTTGGATATAGGCTTTTAGATAAGTCTGGAAAAACCGACCCTTCTATAGAGCCTTTTAAGCCACGTTTCAGATAGCCCTTGAGTCTTTATACCTCACGAATTCTAACTCCCCTTTTATAAGATCCTCGGAACGGCATTGGTTAAGGATTGGCTCTCAAAAGATTCCTATAGAAGGATATCTTGATTTAATCCGACTGTTAGGAATGGTCGTTCAGGGCAGATTCCCGCATGTACTAATGATCTCGTAATTGGTATTGGTTTCGTGTTCCGTGGCATTCCGATTAGCCTTTTAGGGAAGGAATAGCTCCCTAATTAGGAAAGAGATTATGATCCAACCAAAGCAAAGATCCCCCAACAAGACCTAGAATTTCGTCCAAAGAGAGATAGACTAAGGAAGGTGTGCCTTTTTCCCCACTGGCTGCAAAGAAAAGGAAGCAGAGGAGTAGGCTCTCCAGCGTAAACTCCGAATCTGATAAGAGGTTCTCTGTCTTGATGTCTAGTATGGCTAGTCTAGGGCGGAAAGGACTAGCCCGTCCCGTATAGATGTTCCACAGAGGTATTCCCTTATACGTAGAGAGAAAGAGACCTTTTTCGAGAGGTATCCCCTATTAGATTTTTCCTCGGGAAATCTACTGCCAAAGTACGTAACTAGCCAACAACAAAGTACCAAAGTGCCCGCCTAATTAGTAGGAATTCCACTGCCAAAACAAAATAGGGCTAGTAACTGGCAAAATGGGAGGCTCCGAAGGAGCTTAGCTTAAAAGGACCTCTTCTTTAGTTTAGGGGAAGGTAAAGGGTGATACATTATCAGTGTTAACAGTGTTAGCCGAATACGCGGTATCCTGTTTCTTACTCAATCGGCGTTGCTAATTTTTGCTTGGTTATTGTTTTTTGGTTTATTCGTTTCTTTGTTTTTTCTTTTGAGTAACAAGATCTCTAAAAGGCCAACTAATCCACTCATCCTAGGAAGGGGATTTCCATTTCTAAGGTACAATCTATCGCAAGGGGTTACAAACTCATGATATAAGGCTCTCTACGAGCACCATTCTTATAGGCTCATAAACGGCTACTTTTCCCAATCTCAAGGGTTTACTCATCTGATTGACTCCTCGATGCAAAGCACCTTCTCGATCCCTTTTCTCAACCAGAACAAGAAAGAAAGCAGTTGTCTTCCTTGCCTTTTCTTTTACCCGTGGAACTAGCCATAACCATATCCATATCCAGATCCGTAGGTTTCCGTAGATGCCATATTCGTTCCCGTAAGTGCCATATAAGTTGCCATAGAGGCCATATCCATAGTTGTAGTCCATAGGTGTTGTTGTAAAGGGCAAAGCCAAAATAACGCACCTGGGCTTGGCAACCGGGCTTGACTACGGCCTCCTTGCTACAGCTGCCCTTGATCCATGAGCCTGATTAGCTGCACTTGATCTGGATTAGCTACCTTGATTCCTGATTAACTCTAACAAACTGCCCTTACTTAGTCGTTCCGCTACGCTGCACTCTTGCTTAGCTACCCTTGACCATGACTTGTTTTATTGGACTTATAGTAACATTGATATATCCCGAAGGAGTAATTCAATAGCAGCTCTAGCAGAGCAGATATGAGGGCGCCAAGTAAACAGGTACTGGTGCCGAGCTAGCATCGGAGCAGCTGTTGGTAACACGTCTTTAGTAGGGATTTACTGAACTAATTGGTTAACTCGTTTACTTATATATATTGATATTATCGGGACGTCCTGTTTCAATTGTAGCTCTGAGTTAGAAGTGGAAATACTAGGATTGATGTAACCCGAAAGGAAGATTTCAATTGACAATCCATCGATTCCGACAATAGCTCGGTTCTATAGAGTTATTACTATTTAGGGTATGGCAAGAGAAGTATCGATTTAACGGAGGGAATTGGGTATGTTTCCCCATTGTTGAGGTAAGCCTCAGATGTCTACCCGTTGCTAGGCGTTAACCCCTAGTTCTGAGTTGCTGCCGCTAGATTGTGCATTTCCTCGGAAAAAGGTGTCTTAAAAGCTTCTATTTTCAAGCTATTTGCAAATATAGATCTTACTGTAACCATGGATTGGGCTTGACTGTAACAATGGAGCATTACTGTGATACTTAAGGACGAATTGGAACTTTGCTTTTGCACTGTGAGACTGACGAATTCGCATTTCTCCCTATATAAGAGATTTCTAGTTGGATGATGGGCACTCATCAAAGTCTTTCATCGGAACCCCTAGCAGCCGCGTCTCGTACTATACGCGCTAACCAGAAAGGGCTAAGCTGCTACTTTTGCAGAAAACAGGTGTCCAAACGGGAAAGAAACCTCTCCTTAGATACAACTCTGTATCGTATCGACGAATCGTTAGTGTCCGATCTTCCGGAATCGATGCGAGACTTCAAACAAAGGCTTCACCTTATGTTGATGGAAAAGACTATCTTTTCGTTTTCTTGTTCTGCTTTAGTCCAATTGTTAGTGTAATTTGCTCATTTAAGTCATTACAAGGGGACTAAGCTGTCAACTAAAGCTAAAGGGTTTCCCCCTCTCGACACGTGAAAGCTCAAAGCAGTCTAGCTAAGCCAAGTAAAGCAGTGCCAGATACGGATGAAATAGTTGCTGATTCTCTTCCTTTAGATAAGTCAATTCCTTCTTGATACGATTAGATCGAAAGGAAACGATAAACTCTCGGGAAATTGCTTGAAAGAAAAGACTAATCCTCTCTTTCTGTCTTTCTCTACCCTGTGTTCTCCTGCCCTGAGACCAAGATTCTATGTAGCTTACCCAGCTTCACCACAAAACAAATAATGGAATGGTAAGCCAACTAATTTACTACTATACAAGCTGTATACCGGTCGATAGACCGATGAGACCTCTGTTTGATCTTCCAAATCCATTTGAAGACAACTATTTGAAACTAGAAGAGAAGGAAGTACCAAGAAAAAAGTCTTATTAGCGAGGGAAATCACCTTAGTTTTTTCCGTAGGTTGGAATGAAAAAATGGATGATTCCCCTTTCTCTCACCGCAAGACGTAGTCTTTTCAAATGATTCCCACCTAAGCGCCCCCCTTTGCCAAGGTTAGGCTGCTCCTGTATTGTTAGTTGAGTTGGTCTGATTAGACACGAGCTGGAATTCTCACATTGGTGTGTGGCTAAAGCCAATAGTTATGGTTTTTCTAATTCGCACTGATATAGGAATAAGCGACTTGAGCGACCACAGATAATTCAACTGGTTAGTTCGCGTCCGTACTTGCTTCCCCTTTTTTCCATCCTTTCTCGTTCACTTTCACACACAGGCTTCATGCTTTCTTGCCCTCAACCAAAGGGCAATCGGGGAATGAGCAAGTACATAGCACGAAAGAAGATTAGCACCCTTTCTTTCTAAAGCTAACGAATGGAACTATGACCATGGGAATTATTATTTAATAAAGAAGGTACCTCACCCTGTAAACCCTCTTGCCCACCACTAGTCGCTCTGTTGGTTAGCTGGGAATGAATGTAAACAAATTCTCCCTACCTGCGAGCGAGTTCGACTTCTAGGACTAGCGGAACTAAGGTTATTACATAATTCAACAACTAATTACATACCGCTCTTCTGCCTTCTTAGAAGGCAAGGACAACAACACATCTTCGGTTTACGAGTGAATTCGGATTTCATTTCTAAATCGCATGTTCTCGCAAGACTCACTTCGAAAAGTTGACACAACCCGGTGGTATAAAGATGCCCAATTCTAAAAAGGACAGGACATCTATATTATATATTATGAAAATAGTTTCAAAGGTTCCTTAGTCCGAGTTCAAAAAGGGCATTTTTATTGAGATGTTTGCATTTTCGAGCTTTTGCTGTTTCTAGGCGACTGCACTCCTCCGTGTTGGCTTCCTCACTCAAAGGTCTAAGCTCAGTTCAGTAGAAAATCCAATACGCCTTAGGAAGGCCCGAGGGAATTTCCTTTCCTTTGTCCCCCGATGGATAACTGCGAAGCCACCTTCGACTCCAGGTCTGCGCGGCCCTAGCGTGTACTATACTATGCCAAGGAAGGTTTTCACTCCCGTTGAAAAAGAATAAATGCCCTAGCTCAGCCTACCATGAATCGAAGCTTTCGCCCAACTCGTCGAACTAGCCAAACCGCGTGTTTGTCGGGAATAAAATAAGAGTTGGGTGCAACAACTGGCCCAAGCCCAAGGAAGAGTTATGCTTTGGTTCACCTTTAAGGGGCCTTTTCCTGACCGTACAGATCGACGGGGAATAATGGAGCTGATTGATGAGTTGTTGCGCTACGAGCGCAGGAAGACAGAGTTCCACATCTGCTGCCAAGTTCTCAGTTCTAAACTTATAAACCAAGTCAGTCGGTAAGAAGGCGCTTTAACTCACCTCACCGAAAGGAAGAAGCAGCAAGGAGGCCTAATCTTCTTATTTGTATAGATCCGCCCTTAGAATAGATCCATATATATGTAAGTCCGTCTTCATACCAACCAAATAGGGGAAAGATAGCCGGGTCCAATGGCCAACTACGAAGGCCGATGCAGTTAATAGATATTCCTCAGGTAAGTAAGGAGGCGCATTAATAGACCTACAGGCTTTTCTTACTCAGCAGCAGTGGAAGCGAAAGGGAATCGCCTATAGAAGGGCGAGAAGGGCGTGCAAGAGTGGAGTGAATGTGTACGTTAAAAGCTATCTCCTTTACCTCTGATAATGTACCCGCTTCACCGGTTAGAGGATACAACAGAAGAGGAAGTCCTTCGCAACAATGACTATTGACTCCACCTGCGCCATAGGCCCCTTTGGTTTGTTTGTTATTAATGCTGTAAGTCAAGTCCCGTTGCCTTATAAGGATCAATAGCTTACATTACTAGGACATACAACATAGGCCTCAATAAAGCCAAACAAGCTATCCAATGAAACAGCTTCTTAATTCTTATTCCAGACAGGTATACCACATGGCATATGATATGATTTCATAATATAAAGATTTCAATAATAGGTAGCATCTTTTTTTTCTTTATCAAAAGCGGACAGGGGAACCAGTTTTTGCCTAGAGAGTTGTTAGTTACATCTGTCTTCTCTCTAAGAAAGGAAGTTATAACCAAATAAAAAGAATTAGAACAGTAGGGTTAGAGTGATAGGTTTAATACCCCTAACTAGAATGCTAACTAGACGGCTTTAACGCAGGCTAAGACCGCAGTAGCTACACCTGTAGTGACAAGGATTTAAAAGAAAGATAAACCCATCCAAACAAAGAAAACAACAAGGCTAACGTAGGAAACCCTGTAAGCAAATTTCTCCGTCTCTCCTGTTAAAGTAAATAGAAGCTTTCAGGATCATTTTACATCTCTATTGAGAAATAAGAAGAACAGGAATTCAGAGAACGAAGCCCTTTCAGAAAATATCTCTATCCATCCTGGCAACCTAAACAAAGCAGAAGAACTGCATTTCTTTTATTATCGAATTTCCAAATCTCCTTACCAGCCTGGTGTGAAATTAGTCATCGAAATAGGCGATTTAAAGCTCAATTCAAAGAAGGGGCTCAGGTCATCTCGTTTAGCTCTTCTTTTCCCTTCGGAGCTGGTAAGAGAAATACAAGGGTTAGGCAAGCTTCGATCTGATCTTAGTAATGTCATCCATTTTCAATGGGTTCCCTACGCCTCTTGCTATTGCAAAGATAATTTCCGACCCCGGGGAATCAAGGTTAAACATGACTCCTAGAGAGTTACCAAAATACGAATTTCTCCTTTCGTTTTCTTCTTTCTTTTTCTTGGTTGGCAGGGTCAGGGCCTTTCGAATCGGATTCAGGGAGATAAGTCAGAAGAGGAATGACCTCCATACCACCTAGCGGCTCTTAGGTTAGAGATTTCCCTTACATACAGGTTTCTCTCTCGGGCGTAGTCCCCTTCCGGAGTGTCGAAGTTGTTCCCCTTCCGACTTGTCTTTTCTGAATTCAATGGTAAAACATTAGTAAGGGAGAAAGACCCCTTCTTTATTTAGGGTATGGCAAGAGAAGTATCGATTTAACCACCTAAAATTATCAATAAAACAAGATTTAGTTCTTGACTTCCCCTCTCAAATCTCTTACCAGAGATGTACTGAAATAAACAGCCAAATGAGCTACCTTTGTTCCGGTCTTTGATGCCCTTTTTTGCTCGATTTAGACCGGGAATTCCTTACCGGCAATGACTTAACTCCTTATTAATATAAACGCGCTAAAAATCTCTTCTTTGTTTTCTGAGTTAATATAAATAATATCATTATATCTATAAGATGATCTTATCTGTATGGTGCATACTTTCCTTTAACTGCAAGGCGCGTTAGCAACAAGAACAAAAAGCGCTTTAGAACGCTTAAAAGACGAGGTTTATAGTTCTTTCTTATTAATGTAGAAAACCAGGTCTGGAGCTACCGGTTGATGCCGTAGGAAAAGAATAAACAAGAGCTACAACCACTAGAAAAGAAGATGCTGACTTTAGCTCAGCTTCGTTCGGCTAAGGCAAGTAAATAATAAGAAAGCGGTAAGCCGGAGCTAAAGCTCTCCTACGCAACATTTCCCCTCCTCACTATGGACTCTAAGGAACGACGCCCTACTTTTTTTTGTTTAGCCTCTTCCTATCGATTCGATCGGTGGGACTTACTATCTTTATTCCTAAGATCTTCTTTCAGACTTCATCTTTCATTTCTGGTCAGCTCTCTCGTCTTTCCAACAAATTAAAGGAATCGCGTCTACGAATAGCAAAGTTTCCACGGAGCACTAACTAGAAATATCATAAGAGAAGAGAGCAATGCCCTTCGACTCCCCAATATGAGATAGGTTGCAGCTATAGTCAGAACTCAAACTAAGCCTTTTATTCTTATTCTATTCTGTTTTGAAATTGCTTCATTTTAAAAGGTTTGTCACACAATACGAAATGATTCTATCCGCCTGAATAGGCTTCGTTCCAGAAAGTAAGATAAACTCCTTTATTTTAGTTCTTATTAGGTTAGACGGCAAAGTCGCGGTGAAAGCCTTCTTTCTAAAATCAATATGTTGACGCTAAAGCGGTTAACTAGCTAAAGATTTCCTCAATGGTTAGTTGAAGGCAAGGAAATCGTGAATAGACCTTAAGGCCGGAGAACGTTCATCACTAGGTCAGCGATTTCCGAGCTACTACCGAATAGTGGGCCTAGGGAAGCCCCTGACCCGTATCTTCTACCGTACTAAACCGCATACTTCCTCAATCTTTTCGCAAATAGTGGCCTTTTTCGTCTTCTGACGCCAGAAGGTACATTGAACGGGTCTTCAAAGCGGGTTTTTTTCTTGACTTCCCGTTGCTATTGCTAACCGAAAGAGGTCGACCCGACCCGTATCTACATGCCTTGCTAAACTCCTAGGGCAGGCTGAGACGATATCCTCAACTTTCTCAATCTCCAAAAAGCGGGTTTTAACGGCTGATCTCGGACTCTCAGAAGCCTATAAGGAGCTTGTTTTCTGATTTCAGGACTGTAAACGCGAAGCTTTGTAGCCCAGCGAGGATGTCACCTCGCGGGCGGCTAATGATTTAATTGACTCTATATATATTGATATTCCCCGAAGGCTAATCTCAACTGCAGCTAACCCCTGTTGCCTGGTTGCCGGGTGTGGGGTGGACCCTACGTGTCAGGAAACCGCCAGCTAAACACTGGTCAGGGAACACAGTAGGTGAGTTGGAGCCGCTACTTTGGCTTTATAAGGAGCAGCTAATGGCTTTATAGCTTATTCCGGTTATAGCTGTATGCCTTAAACGGAGCCGTTACTTTATAAGTAGTTGGTATTGGTACACTTAAAGAAATAAGAAATAGAAAGGTTAGGTCTTTGCTGCTGCCCTTTGCCGCTTTCGATATTCGATTTCATCTCTTTTATAAAAATAAGTAGCTGATAAGGTAGCTAGCTCTCAAGTAAGTAATACCTGTAAGTGCTGTTAGTAGCCCTGTTAACCGGTACCTGATCTACGAGCTAAGCCGCAGATGTTCTCTCCTCTTTCGTCTAAAAGCGGTGCATTTAGCGTCCTTGAAAGGCTTCTCCCGCTAGATAACCGATCAAAGGATCAAACTCTTCTTTTCTTTTAACAAGAAAGACGTAAATAACTACCACTTTGTTAGGAGCATCTGAGTTAATAAGCGATGGAACAGAAAAAGATACCTCAACCCAGAAAACCATATTGAGGAGAACAAAAAGGGAAACTTCCCCTACATCAGAGAAAAAGAAGCCGCGGATGGCTTCTCAAGGACCTTTTCCCTTCTTTGGGCAGACTGAAGGCGAAAGCCGTGTAAAACGGGGAAACAGTGAAGTAGCTGCTTTGAAAGTATTTCTTATCTTATTTAAGAAATATCATAAGATCAGACAAATGGTATCGTAAAGTAGAGTCGATTCAACGGTATGCCAGTTGCGTAGAGAAGTTCTACGATTTCATGATGCAGGACGGAGTATACCTCAATCGGCTTCTCAACCGGTGCCCCGTTTCGCCTTTCTAGGGTCTTGCTAAGCCAAACCATAGGGACGACGCGAGCTGTCTACTGTCTAAATATCTCTTGTTGTTCTTTTCGACTATATTGTACTCTGAGCATCCCTTGGGAAAGCCTTTTCGTTGAGGAAAGAAGACAAACAAGGACATATTGATTTAGAAAGAGAGAAGACTCCTCTAGCCCGTACTTGCCTTTGAACAGGTCTACCCTGCACGTTTCATTGAGGCAAGAAAACGAACAAGTCGAACTACTTTTATCAATTGGTTTCACTTTTACCCTTAGAGTCTATCTAATATTGATGAAAGAAAGAATCCACGCGCACCTCTAACGAAAGAAACAAGACACGCTTTAAAGGACTGAAAAGCCGAATAAAGAGGAAGTTGTTCAATCAAGCAAAAGGTTATAGTATGAAACAACAAATTAAAGAAAGATAACAAACTGGTTAATATTCCTACGGTAAGAGAACAAGGAATGCTAACTAGTATACTGATTTATATACATATAGAAAACTATAAGAACTATACAGTTAAAGCTTAATGAAGTTACTAGAAGAAAGATTAAATAATAATATAATCATTATATCATAAACAAGATAGATTGAAAGTGTTACTGAAATAACCAAATGAGTAAGACTAGGGCAGCTAGGCTTATAGGGGATTGGTATTAAATTAAACCGAAACCCTAACCTGGACTGCTAACGGCTTCTTATCTTGTTGAGAGCAGTCATAGCATAGTTGATAACTGATCCGTCCAACCAAAGAATGTTACCCGGTTTCACACAAGGCGTAGCAACTCTTTCTTTCAAGACTGTAGGCTAGCTACGGGCCCCTAGTGTTTTAATTCACTGCTGGTTAGCACGTCCCAACAACTAGGCTATCGAGAGGGCGCAATTCCCTCTCTGGTGAGATGCCCGATCGATAGAACCAATACAAGTGTAGCCTAGGAAGGACGACCGATACTAGTAGTAGTAGTAGTCCCCGACCGTAGGTTTAGCAGTAAAGAAAAGAGGCTACTCGTTCTAGTAGGATAGAATTAGTTAACTCTTTCCGAAGGGTCTTCTTTTAACCCCTTCTATATTTAGGTTACTGCAAGAGAAAAGAGGAAAATAACACGTAAAAAGTTCAACAACAGAAGATTTATAAAGTGTCTACCTCTTGTTGCCATGGCCAGTCTGGTGCTCTTTCAATCCATCTTTGACTCTTATATGAATGGATCCTTACAGATAGATGGGATTTCTTCCGGATTGTGAAGGTATCCAATCTATCTATCTTATATCTTATAATCCGGATTAAGAATAAAGAGAGGATTCTAAACAAACAAAGAATGAATTAACTCATAGGATAGATGACCCTTAGCAGCAGTTAAAACAAGCCCTATAAGATAGAGTTAATGGATATTAATCCAGACATAACCAACAAGTTAAATCTATCGAATTAGAGTATACTCTTGAAGTACTATATATAGAAGAAATTGAGGAGTTAGATATAAAGTATAAGAGACTTTCAACATCTCCTAACAGGAAGCCAGAGAGCAGCTAGAGATTGAAACAAGGAACTCGTTCAATGTCTAGGAGGAATTATAAATACTATTAACCTGACTCCTTAACTTAGTCTATTTCTAGGTGGATCTAAATCCATTGATTTAAGACCTACTTATTTTGTTTTATTTATTGTTTTTATTCAATATAGAAATATTATAATGCTATTCTTTAACTAATACATACTTTCATTATATCTATTGATAAACGACGTTATAGAGGCCATAGGAGAAGAACGTATATTATCAATACTCTTATTATTATAGCTAAGTCCTTGTTGTTTTCTTTGCTTGAATCGATATATTTCCTAGGAAATGGAAATTGGCTTACTTTGACTTGTAGGCATAGCATTAGCCTATTTCAGCGAGTCAGACAGCGGGTGCGGGAGAGCAAGAAAACGGCTGCGGTTATTGCCATTCTTGTGCTGTTCTTCTTCTATCTAAGGAAGATAAGGCCTGTGCTTGCTTCTAGGCTTCTTTCTTTCAAATATGTCGTGTTTTCTTTCCTCTTTCTGGTATGCGCGAAGACGGAAACCTTGTCAGAGTTCTATCTTAAAAGAAAGTGGTATCGGATGTGTCACGCAAGTGTTGGCTTAGATCGTGGAGTTCAAGTTCAGTACCAATAGGTTCTCCCATAAGCGGTTGGAAGAGTAGTACTCTTTCTTACGAATAGAATCACCCGAGGTACGAGGATCATCGAACGTATTAAATGAATTGGGTATTGATTAAAGCCAGGCCGATGATTAGCTATCAACGGCTTTAGCATGACAAAAGCCATGGTACAGGGACCATAATGAAGCAGCTCTGTATGGATGGAGGGACAGACGGAAGGTGGCTGTCACAGTGGACTCCTCTGCGGCCTTAGTTTAGCGGGAACCAGAAAGGACTAACCCACACGCCCCCCTCATCAGTGCTTGCCTAACTAGAGGTCCCCTTATCTATTGGGTGCCATCCCGTCACTCGGGTGAAACCTAACTGACTCAAGACCCGGTGAGGAAGAGGAAAAAGAGAATGACATAAGCAGCCTACTCTTGCAAAGAGCCTAAGCGGCCTATGTGACCAAACTATCGTCTAGCACTTAGCTCCTTGCTCTCTGTCCTTCTATCTCGATCAAAGCCCCGGTTTGAAGAAGTGGTAGGACCTAGCCTGGTTGACCCACGGAGCGCTAAGAAGCAAGGACCGAAAGCCTATGATGCACAAGAAAGGGCTATGCGAATAGGAAGAATAGTGTCCGTTGTTCGTGGGACTTATTTAGTTCTCATGGCACATGCCTATTCATACTATACTAAAGGCAAGAGTCACTGCACCGAGTGCAGCAGTAATACCGACAGAGAGAGCTTCCACCAACAATCCCAACAGTCTTATCTATTGCTGCGGATTCTCGAACAAGAACAGGGGATGAATCTCTACCTTTCAACACTGTGAAACCTTCTCTGCTTTCAGTCAACGAGAGTTACGAATGGAAAAGCCAGTTGATGCGGAAGAAATGGAGAGATAAGGAATATAGTGTGGGTATATCTCACCTATTCTATGAGATAGATAATCTAACGAATATAGATGATGATTTGTTCCAAAATTATGATAATATGCCATAGAAGTACGATTAATCCCATGATAATAAGCCATAGATCCATACAAATAATTCATTGAAGTACGTCCATACAAATAAGTATGATTATGCAATTTCATTATCATACTATAGGTTATATCATAGACACCACCTCATGTTACTTGGATTTCAGTAACATTTCAACTCTATTGTTGGTTCTCTTTGTATCCTATGTTTTATGATATGATGATTTACATATCATGCCATAGGTTTTACATTCCAACCTGCATAGCATTTAATGAGTTGTTGAGGTCGAGTAAATTTAGTTTACTCTGGATAAAATATATATAATTATTTAATCTTTCATTTTATAAAATAAATAATTAATTGTTTTATCTATTCAGTAGATCTAATATGGATGGGGCTTTACAATATCTTGCTATGAGTGCGGTATGAAGAAAAATGTCCCACGCCGTACGAGTAGCGGTAGTAAACCAATTAACCAATTGGAGCTACTAAGCCGAAGCGACCGACTGACGTCCGATTCAGAACACAATCAATACAAAACTCATTGGAAAACTTCGACGGAAAGGCCTCTTTAAAGGCTAAATTCCGTGTTGCTTTCCAGTGTGCTGAAGAGGAGGAGGGAGGGAGAGAGGCCCTCGTAAGAGACGCTCTCAGATGCTTAACACATGCTGTTGGAGCAGCATATAGGGTTCTGCATATAAGTACTAAAGTACTATAGGTAGTACATGCTAACAGGCGTTAGCTATAGCTAACATAGGAGTGTTGTTTAGCTCCTCATAGAGTAGCTAAAGCTGCTAAAGAGGAGTAGACATCCTTTTGCAAATCCATTCCCCTCGCTACCCTTAAACCAAGGCCTGTAAGAGAAAGTTCGGCTAAACCGCCACTAAAACTAATTCAAACAAGACTTTCTATCCTCGCAGGTCATATCACTATCACCTATATAAGAGAAAGAACTTGCGATATAGCTTCGGTAAAGGTCAAAGCCAACGGATTGCATAAACAAGATGATGCTGTGCTAACGATGGGTTTAGCTACTTCTTTACTACTTTATTAGACTTGTTATTTTCATAGGAAATGGGGTTAACTTAGTCCTACGGGTCTTCTCGGCTTATAAGAATAGTGGCGTAGGAGCAGCTACAATAGCATTAGTAGCCTGGGCATAGGTGCTTTAGCAGTGAGCTAATGCAGCTCTGTTGCTAAGCGCTTGTAGCTATCCTGTCAGTTGTTAATGCAGCTCTGTTGCTAGCGCTTTAACTGTATTTATTTTTTTTTGTTGCTATCGTCGTATCGGAGCATAGGTAATTGGTTTATCGCTTTGATTAATTGGCATATTAGATTTGTGTTTTAATATATCCCGCATTAATAGATTAGGCGTAAAGTATATCAACGGAATACATTACTGGATCTGAAGAACTATTTAATTCTATTTTTATATAGAGGTAAGGAAAAGTGCCCTAAATATCTGCTTAGAGGAGGTATGATTGGATACCTCCGCTTGTGTTTATACCTTGGATTTATGATTTCTCCTGCTTGGCTACCCTAGGGACTTGTTTAACCGAAGCTACTGTAACGACTTCCATCTGAGTGCATCCGAAGATAGAAGGATTGGCTTGGCGTCCCGACCATTTCATCATCCGATGAGGAAATGGAATAAGGGACTACCTTTCTTGCAGCTACTACCCCACCCCTGCAATTCCTGAGTCATCGAAGGAATTGAGTAAAGGGTGGCATCCATTACTGTAGCTATGAGTTATGAGCTACTGTTGCTATGCAGCTACCGTAGACATCCTTTAGGATGGCTACTCCTCTTTAGCAGCTTTAGCTACTCTATGAGGAGCTAAACAACACTCCTATGTTAGCTATAGCTAACGCCTGTTAGCATGTACTACCTATAGTACTTTAGTACTTATATGCAGAACCCTATATGCTGCTCCAACAGCATGTGTTAAGCATCTGAGAGCGTCTCTTACGAGGGCCTCTCTCCCTCCCTCCTCCTCTTCAGCACACTGGAAAGCAACACGGAATTTAGCCTTTAAAGAGGCCTTTCCGTCGAAGTTTTCCAATGAGTTTTGTATTGATTGTGTTCTGAATCGGACGTCAGTCGGTCGCTTCGGCTTAGTAGCTCCAATTGGTTAATTGGTTTACTACCGCTACTCGTACGGCGTGGGACATTTCTCTTCATACCGCACTCATAGCAACAGCTGCCTTCTTGTTCCGCACCCTCATTAGACATTGCACTCGAAGCAGTCCCACCTGGCCGATGTTATCTAATGAGCTAGTTTGGAGTTCAGCTGTTACTTAAACAATTAATCGATTGGATTTCCTCATCAGAGTAAGGAGCTTGTTTTCTGATTTCAGGACTGTAAACGCGAAGCTTTGTAGCCCAGCGAGGATGTCACCTCGCGGGCGGCTAATGATTTAATTGACTCTATATATATTGATATTCCCCGAAGGCTAATCTCAACTGCAGCTAACCCCTGTTGCCTGGTTGCCGGGTGTAGGGTGGACCCCACATGTCAGGAAACCGCCAGCTAAACACTGGTCAGGGAACACAGTAGGTGAGTTGGAGCCGCTACTTTGGCTTTATAAGGAGCAGCTAATGGCTTTATAGCTTATTCCGGTTATAGCTGTATGCCTTAAACGGAGCCGTTACTTTATAAGTAGTTGGTATTGGTACTTTATAGGGATTTCTATAGTTGATTGAATGAATTGAATATGGCAGCTAGAGCAGTTGTTAAAGAGTTGTAGCTCGCCGGTTCTTTTAGGCTTTAATGATGGTGTAGCTCATGGGCTTATATCGTCTACTACTTCTATTGATATCTCCTGAAAGCTTAATTCAATTGTAGCTTGGAGTTCTTTATTAGAGGACATATACTTGTTTAATATCTACCCTAGGGACTTGTTTAACCGAAGCTACTGTAACGACTTCCATCTGAGTGCATCCGAAGATAGAAGGAGTGGCTTGGCGTCCCGACCATTTCATCATCTGATGAGGAAATGGAATAAGGGACTACCTTTCTTGCAGCTACTACCCCACCCCTGCAATTCCTTCGATGAGGTAAAGCACTCGCGCCTATGACCGAGCAGTGAAGAGAGTTAGCTTCCTTTCTCTTTTTCGCTCTTTGTCCAACCAAGATGGTAATGAATCAACAAAGAAGGCGGGTTATTGATGGAAAGATTGTGTCTTCCTTGAATCTCGTATTTGGTAATTTCAGCTCCTATTTCTGGATTTGTCTAAGCGATCAGGTAACTCTTCCTTCAATTCAGGACCAAAAACGCCCTCCTCAATTCAGCAAGCAATAACGGAACTAATTCAAATTCGCGTTCTTTCATTCCGCTTTGGCAAAGTATCGGAAAAGTGGTTCAGAAAGAAATGGGTTTAGTTCTCTCCCTTTGACTTAGTGCTAGGCGCGGGTGAACGATCAAGCAACGTACTCTTATAAGAGAGAAAAGGAATAGCATCCCTAAAAAGCAGCGGAAGAAAAAGGGCAACAGGACTGGGTTTGTTTCTTCTTTCTAGCTTGCTAAGAGGGTGAAAGATCTATAAGAGCAAAAAGACTCCTTATTAATACCATCGAAGATCATCATATACCCCAAAGAGGAAGTTGAAAACCTCCCATCAAGAGAACTTCCATAAGAAAGACCGACGTAAATACCACTCTAAGATCTAACTGCTTTGGAGTGCTACTTATCAATCCTGGCATTTGAGCAGTCCTTTATTTATTAGCAATCAACCCTATCTTCTTGTTCTTTGACCAAGGATCTCGGAAATCTTTTAATAGTAGCTGGTCTCTGTAGCGCTGGTTCTACTCCTGATATGTGGCTCTTTCTTTCAATCCAGCAGCGGAATGCCGTGTAAGGCCCAGGTCGACAATGTATTCGGAAACGAATGTCATCGCATCGATAACGAGGCCGGAAGGCGAAACCGCCGCACCCCTAGGCGTTCTTCCCCTAATTAGGTAAGTCTGGCTACTGATTAGCAAGATTCGCAGGGGAAGCGAAGTCACTAACTAGTGGCTGCGGACTACTGGTTGGCAGGGTTGTCTCTATCAACTCACTGGGTTGGGAATTATACTATGAAACTGTGTCCTTTCCCACCTAACAACAAGGTAAGCAAGCAAATAAAAACCCTAACACTGATGAGCTTGCTCTAATGAAACTACTAACACTCAGACTAGGGACAGGGACTCAGACCCGGTTGCCTAGAAGAAGGAGATTCAATTCTATTTAGTTAGTCGGGTCTTAACAAGGAGTTAATGGGTGCACTAAAATATACCGCCCCGTGTCCTAATATAAAAATTTGACAATTCTCGTTCTATTTACTCAATGGGTCGGGCACAAAGGGAAGGATGTTTTCATATCCTAAACACCTATCGATTCTGTTAGTGAGTGAGTAATCACCCAGTCTATCCTTATAGAGTTAAGTTTAGTGCTTATTACTGGTTGGGGTGGAACCTTGCAACATAAGAGTTGACTGTTCCTATGCTTTTAGTAGACTAAGACTCAGACTAATTAAGTTATTAGCACTGCAAGGGTAGGAATATTCATAGTCAACTATTGTAATACTAAGAAGACTTTTACTTTCTAATATACTGTAAGAAAAAACTTTAAAGCAAAGTACCCTTGCAACTAAGAAAGTGAGTAAAGTTATTGACTATGATTCGTACATAGCTGGTACACAGGACCTTTGTTTGTGCTACCAAGGTGGCACAGGACGGACAGGCATTCTCCTTATGCGGATACCCCTATTAGATTAGTCAAGCTTTGCTGCCCCTGGTGGTAATGAGTTCTGAGTTCGACAACCAGCGCTGATAGGACAGCTTCAAACCTTCCCTCTTGAGTTTACTGTCATTTAGGGAGAGCTATTCCACCACCAGCAGTGGAGGAGAGAAGCAACCAATAAGTGCACCCAAAGAAGCACCAATATCCGTTTGGTCAGAGTTGATGTTCCAACCACAGAAGCAAGAAAGATAGTAAATAGGCATACGGAAGAAAGAATTACTTCTCCTCAGGTATGATCAATCGAATAGAAGAGAAGGCTTTCATTAGTCGAGGAAGTATCGATAGAGTAGAGCAGTTGAAATGGGACGTGTCCCTCAAACATACCCTTTCCTTCGGCTGTACCAAAGCAAGGAGAGATCTCGTCAACAAATGACTAATCTACATTACATACGAAACATCAATATCTTTCCTACAACAGGAACTAGGTGTCAAAGAAGAGCAAATGCCCGAGAAAGATAGAGGCGTTCCTCAGATATCTTAACTATATATCTATAAAATGAGTCCATAACTTGAACTTAAATTAGATCATTAATAATAATATATGATTTTTGCCTTTCTCCTTTATATTTATATAGGATATTTAGTGAACCAATCTAGTCCAATCCCAACCGGTTCTAGATATTCTGGAGGTGGAGCTTGTTGAGAAGGGAGGAGCTTCCCAAGATGATGTGATGGGTGAGGCCAATTCACGTGGCCTAGCCTAGTCCTTGCTTTCAGTCCAGAACTCGAACTCAGTAGGAAGCCAAGCACGCTGGTCAACTGAAAGTGAAGAAAGATTAACGCAAGCGACATAGGTAATCAAGCAGCAATCGAGAGCCGAAGGTCTGATTCCACCTAGTGGCGAATTCAACCAGGTTCATCGGAAAAAACAGAGGGTTTGCCGGTTTCACAGAGGAGATGTGCTGAGTTTCATGAAGTTATTAATCACTAAAATCTGATTTATCGCTTTGTTTGAATAGGCATTCTTCTATCCATTAATTAATTTCACTGCTAATGAATTATCGTAAGAGAGAGAGGAAAGAATTGCTAAAGAATAGCATATATGATGGTTCGGTTAAAGCTATGGTTTAGGACAGACAATAGCAGCTTAAGACATAGGATATGCAATACTGAAGGCAATGCTTAAGATTAGCTACAGAATACAACTGATGTCATAGGATATGCGTTATATGCTGATATGATGGCTAAAGATAAGGCTAACAGCTAATAGGCTATGGAGGTTATAGGCTGAGCTACTGATGGCTGGATAAGAGAATACAGAAGACGGATATGAGCTACAGAATACAACAGATAAGAACATAGGAAATGCTTAAGTAGGTATAGATTAGGATATAAGACTATAGAATACCTATATATTAGCTACTGATTAGGAATGCCATCATTAAAGCGAACAAAGCAATAGCTTCATTTAAAGCAAATCCTATCCACTAGCACATCGAATAAACAGTACCCATGTACCTGCTCCAGCTCCTATTGACTAGCGCCCTCGCATTAAAGCATTAAGGCAATAGCTCTAAAGCATTAGGAGATCATATAAGCAAATAAACCCGCCAGTAAAGCAATTCTTATGTCCTTCATATTAGCTACTCTTGAGCAAATATTAGCATCTCTTAATCGCTTATAGACTTCATTAAACTCTAACCAATAGCTCGCTTTAAAGCAATTCATATCCTAGTCTTTAGACCCTAAACCCCTCATTCCATCATTAGAGCAATAGCTTCAGTTAAAGCAAATCCTAATATTGCAGAACCCAGTGTTACCTATGTATTGCATTCCTAATAACCTAGTCTAAACCCAGTATGGCTTCTCTTAAGCATTCCTAATGGCTTCTCTGAGCTGTTGTTAATCGAATGTTTTAAGCAAATCAGTAGTTCCATCTAGGTTCGGGAATAGCGATATCGAATAGATCTATCCAGGCTTAGAACCTTTAGCTCTCTTACGATAGAACAGGTGGAACAATGCCATCATCAAAGCAATTGCTTCAGTTAAAGCGAAACCGAATATTGCATAACCGAATTAAGCCATTCCGAATAGAGATCATAAACGAATGCAGAATTGAATGTGCAAATTATAAAGCGATAAATGAATTCGTCTATTGAATGCGAAGGATAGAAAGCGATGGATCAATTACAATTAAAGCGAGGATCTATTACGCCTAATAAATCATTTCATAGATCCGATAGCTTCTATTAAAGAACTCCTTCGGATCAGATTAATGAAGTCTAGAACGAATAAAACAAGTAAACAAATTGAATACAGTAGGACTTCAGTAGCAACAAAGCAGCATTAACAACTGACCTTTTAGCTGGCAACGACTGACACGTGGGGCCCGCCCCACACCCGACTACAAGAGCTCTAACTCATCAAAGGACAGCTCAGGTCCCCTAATCTATTAGTAAGACAAGAGAGAAGAGTTCATCAGAGAAGGTAAGGTATTGGACAAGAAAAGCATGGATAGAGCCATGGCCATGGCATGGTTCATGTTAGACTGCAGGGTAAGCAATGTTCGAAGGCTGGCAGGGGAGAAAGCCCGGAGACGAAGAAGATCGTCAATCGAATTATGCATAGGTCCAATATCAAAGGAATTAGCTTCCTTTAATGCTGCCCGGCCGTAGCTGAAGTGATTGAGGGCGTCAGATTGTAAAAAAAAGAAAACTCTATTTCGTGTGCACTAAACACATGAAGCAAGGCGCCAAAGAGCCGGACTGAACTTCACCTGTGAAATAGTCTGACCTGCTACCTGCTAAACCGCATAGGGCTGCGAAAGTATTCTTTAAAGGAAGAGTTCTTCAATTGGTCAATCGGCATGAATCGGCCAATTGAGTTTCCGGCATTTCGAGGAGATCTCCATTTACGATGAAAAGCGTGTCTTCAAAGGGGATCTTTCTTTCGATTCCACCGGGAACACGTAAGAGCTTCAAAAGACGCCTTAAAAGGCTTTCCCCATCTCCTATCGCCAAGAGCAAGGACGGAAGCTAATCCAGAGTTCGGTAGTTCTTATCTAAAAGGCAAGAGACAGAGCAAATGCCACTACCAAGGCTAGAGCGAAGTAATCTTCTATTAAGGTTGGTCGGGGTAAGTCCCAGTTTCTGTTCCACCCAGGGCTAAAGCAAGAGAACAGATACGGTCAATAGCCCAAGTACAGGTCCAAGAGCTGGATAACAAGGTAAATACCGGGTACAAGGACAAGGGAAAGGAAAACTAAGACCGAAGGCAGCTATTTCCCAGACCTTTCCTTAAAGGGAAGAAAGAACGAGGAGTAGCAGGAACAAATAGCTCAGCTCTAACTGACCTTTGGTTGTTTAGAGTTTCTTCTATCTCGAATAGGGGAGCCAGAACTACGATAACCAAAGAACTGCAAGTTAGGAGCGAAGAACCAATAACAAGAGAAGAGGAAACACTACTATATGTTGTTCTAGCCTCTCAAAAGAGATGCCAGAACTCTCCTTCGGTTAAGAATAGGTAGTTACGTCTGTCTCTCTAAAAGGAACAAGAAGGAGAGTTTACTGCTAGAGTGCCCTATCGATTGAGCCCTACGGACGTACCGGTTGATTAGCTCGTATCTCTTGTCCTGTAGATCAAGTATCCGTTTTCCATAGGCCTTGGGGGCCCCGTCAAGGCATTTCACTCTCCTCTACTATACCGTCAACACCGTGGATGCCGTCAGCTCATACCATTCCTCAACTTCAACATCGGTGTGGTGGGAGCTCCTTCCTTGGTTTATACTTTAGCTGCAGGTGCCATGCCATAGCTACACTTCCTACACCGAATGGCCTAAAGAACGATTGAGTCCATTAAGGCAAGAACAAAAGACACTTTAGGAAACTATTAAGCAAAAGAAAGAGTCCCTTTGCCCTTACCTTCTCTGATTCTCCAGACAGAAAAGAAGAAAACGCGGTAACCCCTTATTTGTTATTATATATTTATT
>JANLIY010000010.1:520000-542500 GCA_029490685.1 Schizonepeta tenuifolia | reverse complement strand
AGACTAAAAGCTTGGTAAGCCTTCTACATCAGCCAATTCTTCTTCCATGAGGGACTTCAATGAAGCAAGATCGGGGGATTTCCAGTTCATCGTATCGACCCCGTCAAATTTCATAGCTGGTTATTTTATTGGAGTTGGGGCAGGCAAAAGCAATTTGTGGCACTTTCTTATGTAAATGAATATTTACCGAGTACAATGGTCAGACTAATCCAAATCTATTATTTAGCCTCAATCAGAAGCATTCTTGTGCTTTTCGAGGCCTTATGGAAATCCCAATTTGCTAACCCATCTTGGCCATACTCACTGAGGTAGAGTAAATTAAGAAACAAGCAAAGCAACGGGGAGCTCAAGCAACGAAGAACTCGGCTTACTTATCAGGAATGAATTTGATCTTATTCATTGGATTTAGTTCACAAGTCGAAATCAAAAAGCGAAGGAAGAAATCCCATCGGACCAACTCTTTTGACGCCGCCCTCTTGAGGATGTCAGCCACCCCTCACAAATAAACTATCGATGTACGTCGGATTAACCCGCGGGGACAGCTTTCTCTACTTCATTTGCCAACAATGGCACAAAGAATACCATCTCATTCCTCTTGGTGCTATTAGCCTTGGTTACCGGGTACAGCGGGGTAATACATTGGACCACCCATACTGATTGGGCCTATACATACAGCTCTGTCCGCGTCGCCTACTGCCGCTTTGGCGAACATCGGTGTTGGCCCTGCCTCCGCCACAAATAAATACAAGAGGAAAAAGCGCTACTGATCATCGATAGACACTGGTATGGTAGCAAACAAACGTTCTTTCTCAAAGCCAAAGCATAAAAACGAAAGAGAAAGCAGAAAAATAAAAGAAGTAATGCAAAAATAACAAGATTTTGACTACTTCCGTAGCTACCTATAAAAGAAAGGCTCGCGTAAACCACCAGTCGCAGATGCAGGCCGTGTTCGAAGGCATGTTGACAGCCTATTGCTTCTATATGAATACCTCTCCGCATTCCGGTTACTGGGCTTCCTTTCAGGGAATCTCAGATCATTGAATCGACGATTCTACCCTACGAACTCTGGAAAAACGTGAATTAGTCCTCACCTCTCTCCTGCATCAATGCGCTAAAAGAGCTATCCCTCTCCAGTCCTGGGTGCCACCCCTCTCGCTCTTAAGTCTTGGCTTTTCGGAGTAGTTATGACAATGTCGCTACTTGAGCTCTGAGTTCCTAAATTGGTATCCTAAACTGGAGGAAGAAATGGCTGATATGCATACTAGTTCGAGCTTTCTTGTTAACCCATTTGAGTTTCCTTTCCTAAATCTGGTGCTAGTTTGATCTTCTAAAACAGTAGGCCTAGAATGCGACGATGTTCGATTAACTCTTCGGAAGAGCAACTCAAAGCTGCAAGAACTCCTTTTTCGTTCTAATTCCCCTAGTTCTTATTAAAGGCAAGGGAAAATAAGCTACTTTTTCCTTCTTAATTACCATTGTCCTTAGGAAAGCAAGACAGATAACTACCTATTAAGGCATGTTTAAGACCGTTGACGTATCCTCTATCGACAGGAGTGTCTAAATGGGCCTTAAAAGGCTCAGAAATACCAGATCTATTGGCTGCAATAACAAAGAACTCTTTAGCTACTTTTTGCTTTCTAGTTCCAGGATTGGTTGGAGAACAACGAACAAATAGCTCCCTTTTTCGCTCATAACTAGGAAGAAGGAAGATATTTCAGTTAGAGTTACAGGATCGGTCTAGTAAATACCAATTTCTCATACCTAACAAGAACGAGATATTCCTACTTTAACGTACAAACACTTGCTAACTATGATGAATGCGCTAACTATGGATATGATGCCGGAAATAGACCGATGTTATATCATCCTTCAATTCGAATTGGCAAAAGCAATGTCTCCCTGCATAATATGGATTCCAAACATTCATGATCTGGATGTGAATGAGTCGAATTACTTATCCCTCGGTCTATTAGCGAACCATCTCTCTGAAAGATGTTCCACTAGAAATATTGTTGTTATTGCTTCGACTCATATTCCCTAAAAAGTGGATCCCGCTCTAATAGCTCCGAATAAATTAAATATGTGCATTAAGATACGAAGGCTTCTTATTCCACAACAACGAAAGCACTTTTTCACTCTTTCATATACTAGGGGATTTCACTTGGAAAATAAAATGTTCCATACTAATGGATTCGGGTCCATAACCATGGGTTCCAATGCAAGAGATCTTGTAGCACTTTCCAATGAGGCCCTATTGATTAGTATTACACAGAAGAAATCAATTCTAGACACTAATACAATTAGATCCGCTCTTCATAGACAAGCTTGGGATTTGCGATCCCAGGTAAGATCGGTTCAGGATAATGGGATCCTTTTCTATCAGATAGGAAGGGCTGTAGCACAAAATTTACTTCTAAGTAATTGCCCCATAGATCCTATATCTATCTATATGAAGAAGAAATCATGTAACGAAGGGGATTCTTATTTGTACAAATGGTACTTCGAACTTAGAACGAGCATGAAGAAATTAACGATACTTCTTTATCTTTTGAGTTGTTCTGCCGGATCGGCCGCTCAAGATCTTTGGTCTCTACCCGGACCCGATGAAAAAAATGGCTATAGTTAGTCAAAATCCGATGAAGAAGTGCCGTGGGCGTGGGCAAGAAGTCCAAGGACAAGTCCCTCTTTCTTCTCTGACGCTCTTGGAGCGGTAAACGAAATCTTATTACATTAGCAGGAAGCTTGGATTGTCAACTTCCTTTCAACCATCAAAGAGCGAAGGAAGAGCTGCTTTTACCTTCTGATTATTAGGTTCAAATCCATAGCATAGGAGAAAGCGAACTTCTTGAGACTAGGGGGCTCTGAAATCCCTGCGAAGGAAAGTAGATACACTGAAACAAAAAACAAAGGCAAGCCAGAAGATACTTCTACTCAGAAAGCAAGTACACTTCGGAAAGCCGAAAGCAACTCTTCCCCTATATCTTCCTGTTGAACAAACCAGAAGGAACAAACAAGAGAAGTGGCGACTGGAAGAGCACGAACAAGAGCATTTTATCCAGAATTGGTGCTTTATTAAACGACTTTCCAGACCCAAGGTAGCACACCTTACAAATAAGGGGTCTGTAAACCGAAGTTTTTCATTTAACTATCGTCATGCAAAGCCATTCTGGAGGAGCAGTTGATTTAGCAATTTCCAGTCTTCATCTCTCTGGTGGGACCAGGGATGACAATTTTTTTGTTACTATCGCTTCCGGTACTTGCGGGTGCAATAAGGATGTATGCTTCTCCTCAAAGTCCATTGGACTTGGACTTAGAAGAGGAAGAAGACTTAGAATTAGAAGAGGAGGTGGCATTGGAATTGGAAGCATTGGAGTTGGAATCTTCCGATTCCTCTGCTGCCGATTCTTCTTCTTCCGAGGACGAGGACGAGGAGGAGAACCCTTTGCAAAACCCCTCAAGATGGGACAAACTTGAGAGGCCAGAACGCCAGATAGTATTCTTTCCTTCGCTCTTCGTTAGGATGCTAGGCTGCTTGAGCTCCTCCTATTTGATCATAAGATGAACTAATAGATTAGAGAGAGGAGCTACCTTTTCTACTTGTTCTACTTGTTAATGTAGCTACTGCAAGGGCTGCAGTTAAGACTAGGCCTTCGGTATCCATTTAACTTCTATATTTACGAATAGTAGGGATTTCTTTATTCGACAGTTTAGCGAGACGTCTCCGCATCATGAAATTGAGGAATCCGCTAGAACGAAAGAAGAAAGAAAAGCTAAAGCCGGTACCAGAACTTTCTTCTAAACTACAGATAAGAGGCTTTGAAGCATTTCCTCTTTGATGGACAAATAAATCACTCAACAGATGCAGACAGCTTTTCGAAGGCACTGAGGAGTGGTTGGGCTGGGTTAAGCGTTGCTCCTCGGCGACACACGAATTAGGGAAGGAAAGAGCTTTGTAAAGCGATTCATATCGATTACTTAACGCCCTCTTCCCTGCTAGTACCCCGTCCCATTACCATTAAGGTTAGATGGGGGAATGCCCACCAAGAGAAAAATAGAATAGAATGTTGATCTACAGAGCTAGCAGGTGCAAATCTGTTATCAATCTTTAGTTGGTGACCGGCTTGCTGTCCCGTGATTTCCTCACTAGACAAAGAGTCGATCCTCCACTAATTATGGTATGCCGACACGGCGATCTCCCCTAGTTGGGATCCCTCGTTACGGGGAACCTATAGGTAGGGGAGGGCACCTTGGTATGACCTAAGGAGTGGACTGTCACTGAATTCCATCAAAATCCAATGAGCAACCCCCATTAGAAGAGAATAAGGGGTTACAACAATCATGTTAGACTAAGAAGAGCCTTGGGATCCAGTCCCTTGGACAGACCGATGCTGCGCCTCATTAGACAGCAGCGAAAGCGATGTTAATCAAAGTTGGTATGCTTCGTACGAGGTAGTGGATTCAAGGGCCCTATCAGAGTATAAGGAGAGAGTAGCTACCAGTCCATTGCCTGATTGTTCTTTCTCTTCTAATATCCTCGCTTGTTTAGCGTTCCCCTTACTCTAGTACGTTCTGGCCTATCACCCGATAGTCCCTCACTGTTTGTTCTTGCTAAACTCCGGTCCTTTGCCTTGACTCCTAGAATGCGGACACCTTTTGACATCCTCAAGAGGGCGGCGTCAAAAGAGTTGGTCCGATAGTAAAGTAAACGTCTCCAGAGAGCTGCTTGGGGTAGTGCGCTGGTAGCGAATACCTTTACACCATTATTTTGGGATAGCCTTTCGCCGCCATAAGACGAGCTTGACTTCGAGATAGTAACAGGAGAAGGGTAGCTGGCCTAGTAGGACTTTGATTTATCCACATAGAAGGGCTAATGCCAAAGGCAAGAATCTAAGTACAAACGCCACGTCTTACCCATATACGCAGGCGAATCGCTAAATCATCCATAAATCGGCTTATTGATACGAAAAGAGGGGACAGACACAAATAGGAGAATCCCTAATTCGTTCTCCACGAATAACGACGACTCCCCAGGCCAAGAAGTCACTGGTACTAGGCAGGACGCGGGTCCGTCTGGAATAGGAAGTGGTAATGATCAAAACTCTAGCAGCAGTTCGGAAAGAGATCCAATAGAAATCATAGATGTAGAAATTCCAAATCATGATAATGAGCTCTCGCCCGCGAGTGAAACAACGACTCGACTTAGGCTTAGCTGCTCTTTATTCATGAAAAGGGATGTCCCTTTGGAAGCCATAATGGATTTTCTTTGCCCCCTGGCCTTTCCCTTGTCCAGGTTTGTTTTTCCTGGTGGTTTCATGCCTGAATTCCTGTCCGCTACAGATCGTGAGTTCAACTCCTTCGGATTCCATCTCTTGTTTTCGTTTCACTCTTCTTTCTCTACTCCTATCTTCTACTGCGGGAACTCTTGGAAACTGTTTCGCTCCGATCGGTTGTCCGGTTCAACGAATCGAAGGGGTGTTCAAACACTTTCACTACTCTATAAGGGAAAACAACAACAGACCTTGACAAAGACAAGGGACTCTAGTAAAGGTCCAAGGCAAAGTACCAGGGCAAAGAGCCAAAACAAAGCTCCCTCCTTCCATAGACAAATAACCCTTTCGGGTTCGATCAACGAACTTAGTAATCACATATTTAGTTAGGTTGGTTTTAGGAGTTAGTTCATGCGTGGGGCTAATCTTTCTCGTGCTATCAATGCTAAACATGTTCCCAATGCCGACAGCAGCACCAGACAATGTGATTCTAGCTGCACCATTGGTACCGTTGCCTTTAGTTGTGCCATTAAGACTACGAATAAGATCAAGGAGCCCATCACTAACGCTATCAGTAAGAGCTGCTTTGCTAACGATGGCTTCCTCGCCAATGCCAATAACGCTACGGATTCAGTAACAGATAAACCAAGAATAGCATAACTAAATAGCTCGCTACAGATGCTAGCAACGCTAAAGACGTAGCCAAACCCGTGCACGCGCCAAAGCTAATGATCACGGCTACTGGTAATGGCTAGGGCCAATGCCAAGGCCAGGGACAGGACCATAAGTACCGTTAGCTCGTTGGTTCCCCGGTCCTATTCGTTTCCATTTAGCCGCTTCTAGAAGGAATATTCTTGCAGCATTCCTTCCAGTAGCTACAGGTTTCCATTAAGGCAGTTAGGATTAGGAGTTAGCTCGTCGGGTTTTGTCAGATATATAAAATTCATGCATATGTCTCTCATAATCGAGCTTATCATCGTATGATTTGTTTATAGCTGTATCTAACCTATTAGATATAAAATTATGTAATACTTGAGTAAGAAAACATACTGGTGGTATTGTTAAACGAGTAAAGGAGTATCCTGCATATTCATTATAGTCAGGATCAAGGTAGGAAAGAACGAAATCAAAGATAGGACTCTTACCTAAAATCAAATCTAAATCTTTTATTAATTCTTCTTTATTAAATGTAAAGATTAATTTAGTCATATCAAATCGGTACAAACAATCAACATTTCCTTTTAAAAGAAGTACATCCTCGTAAAATGATTTAGTTGTCATTTCAATAGAATTATAACCCAAAGAATCAAAGATATCGTTTAATACATTAGCAAGAGTTGTTAAAACTAGAAAATCTTCTTCTGATGCTTCAATAATCACACGTCTATGAGGAAACTCATCACATAAGGAAACCGCCAGCTAAACACTGGTCAGGGAACACAGTAGGTGAGTTGGAGCCGCTACTTTGGCTTTATAAGGAGCAGCTAATGGCTTTCGGACAAAGGAACAAGAAAACTCATAACTAGCAGACGTTTCCCGTCCGGTTGGTCGTCAAAGGAGAACTCAAGAACGAAAAAAACCGCCTTTAAGACAAGGTTTACTCTGAGAAAGTATCTATCATGATCAGGGGCGAAATGCAGATAAAATTAGGTTGAGGACCGGGGAGATAAGGGAAAGAAGAGAGAAGAAAAGGGAAGGTTCTCTAGAAGATTTGCTTGGAGCTGTTCACTTTCACTTGGTCGCCTGGTATCTTGAAACCTCTTTGCTTGCGGGGGCAGGAGTGGAAACGTCTGAGAGAGCGCTTCGCGAAAGAATCGTGTGGCGCGGTGAAAAGTTTCCCGTTGGGGTTTCCGACCCTCCTGGTATCCACCTACTTGTGGAAGAGGTGGGATTCCTTGATATGTTGGTGTCAAGGCAGTAGAAGAAGGGTAACTCAGTTAGAGCAACCGATGCTTTGATCATGACTCCTTGCTGCCAGAGTTGTAATATACTTGCTGTCATGCTGGCGGGTTTCGGTCAGTTTTACCTACTATTGGATTTGAACCAATGACTCTCGCCGTATGAAAGCGATACTCTAACCGCTGAGTCAAGTAGGTCAAGCTGAGTCAAGTCAGAGAAAATAGACCCCTATAATGAGGAGCTAAACAACACTCCTATGTTAGCTATAGCTAACGCCTGTTAGCATGTACTACCTATAGTACTTTAGTACTTATATGCAGAACCCTATATGCTGCTCCAACAGCATGTGTTAAGCATCTGAGAGCGTCTCTTACGAGGGCCTCTCTCCCTCCCTCCTCCTCTTCAGCACACTGGAAAGCAACACGGAATTTAGCCTTTAAAGAGGCCTTTCCGTCGAAGTTTTCCAATGAGTTTTGTATTGATTGTGTTCTGAATCGGACGTCAGTTGCTTAGGACAGTACATACTGAGCTACAGTGCCCCTATTCAGCATTGTGATGCCCCGTTCTTAATGCTCTGGTATTCGAACTTCATGTACTTAGCTACAATTAGAGACTATAGACCGCTCTCATGCCATCATTCGGAAGCCCCGTTGGTCTATCAATGACCTGGTATTCCACACAACACAAGTACGCAAAGGAGAGGAATTCGCTCTGAAAGAGGAATGACGGAGAGGAAATCCAGTACTTGAACTATGCTTTGCTGCTTTCGTGTTCAACCTGATCCAGTGAACAAAGTCCAGCAGAGCAACGAAGAGAGGAGCAGGCTAATTGGGTTGAAGAGCGAATGTCCGCCTATCGCTTAACTCAATCATTAATTGAATCCCTCGCTTCTTTTGGTTATAGCTTTAGTAGGAGCAGTAGCAAGAGCAGGAGCTTCGCTTGATTTGATTGATAGCCTCGGAACGCCTAACTCAATAAGAACAAGTGTAGCTCATGTAGCGACTATCCATTCCGAATCTTATGAGGAATAGAAGGAGCGGGCTCTTGTTGCTAGCTCTGCCCCTCGCTATTTGGTCTTTCACGAAGCCCTAAATATTAAATCTAAGAACAAGAGTTTAGGACCCCTTGCTTGTCTTTATACCTTAGAAATCGAACTTCCCTTTTAGAATACCCCTTGAATGTCTTCTGTTTAAGATCTCGACTGTAAACTCATCCTATATAAGGGTAGTTCAGATGTGAATGATTGGATTGAACGATTACGCTTTTTCTTGTCCCAGCTGATGGGTGCCCCCTTCCTGTAACACAGGTGCTAACGTACCAACATTTTCTACTTACAGTTCATAATTACAAGTAGAAACCCCTACATTCAGGGATAGGGTTGTCATAGGAGATGGTGTAGCATAAATAAGAACCCCGAGAAACCTCCTGTGGGAGCAAAGGGGGGCATCAGCCAGTACACCTGATCTATAGGTGAGATCCAAAACAGAAGATTTAGGGATACGACCGAGCCTTATTTATCCTTTTTAATTCCCGGAAAAGAACAAATAACTCAAAGCTCCTATTTCGCTATTCACTCTTAGCGCAGGAACTCAGTAAACCAAGCCCTCAGGGCTACTTCTTTCTGATTAGTACTGTTCTCGAAAGGCAGACATTTAACTCGAATTAGCTCTGAAAACCAGCTCAAAACCTTAGCTCACAGGAATGACATTTCGATTTGGGTAGAGAAAACCCGTTAAAAGGCTTTCTAGAAGGGTCGATTTCTAGTAGAGTATAAAGACTGGAGTAATTCACAGATCTTGGATCAAATTGGCAAGATATAGAACCAGGGCTAAGGTTTGATCTTCCTTTTGAATAGATTCCCAAGTGGTTTATTAAAGGCAAAATGCATACTTATCAAGTCAAGTACGTAAGAATAGACTTATCTCAACTGTTAGTAAGATATTCCTTCGTAGACAGTTCTACGGTATTCCTAAATCAAGCTCAAGTGTAGGCCTTTGGACGGCTCTGTTGCTCTCTGCTGTGCAGCAAGCTCCTAGTGGAACAGCGGATGGCAGGAGTACCGGAATGGCAAACCAGTAGCGATCTCGAAGGAGATGAGCTGAGTGCATCCGATGCTTTCTCCTGTAGACGAGCAGCTGATGTAGGAGTTATGAGCGTAGGAGAGTAGTTACCGCCATCTGAAAGAAAGATTTAATTAATATTATGAATAAACTCAGAAAAACATACCATAAAGTTAATGAATTTATAAACCCAAAGTAGCTGCAAGAAAGGTAGTCCCTTATTCCATTTCCTCATCGGATGATGAAATGGTCGGGACGCCAAGCCACTCCTTCTATCTTCGGATGCACTCAGATGGAAGTCGTTACAGTAGCTTCGGTTAAACAAGTCCCTAGGGTAGATATTAAACAAGTATATGTCCTCTAATAAAGAACTCCAAGCTACAATTGAATTAAGCTTTCAGGAGATATCAATAGAAGTAGTAGACGATATAAGCCCATGAGCTACACCATCATTAAAGCCTAAAAGAACCGGCGAGCTACAACTCTTTAACAACTGCTCTAGCTGCCATATTCAATTCATTCAATCAACTATAGAAATCCCTATAAAGTACCAATACCAACTACTTATAAAGTAACGGCTCCGTTTAAGGCATACAGCTATAACCGGAATAAGCTATAAAGCCATTAGCTGCTCCTTATAAAGCCAAAGTAGCGGCTCCAACTCACCTACTGTGTTCCCTGACCAGTGTTTAGCTGGCGGTTTCCTGACATGTGGGGTCCACCCCACACCCGGCAACCAGGCAACAGGGGTTAGCTGCAGTTGAGATTAGCCTTCGGGGAATATCAATATATATAGAGTCAATTAAATCATTAGCCGCCCGCGAGGTGACATCCTCGCTGGGCTACAAAGCTTCGCGTTTACAGTCCTGAAATCAGAAAACAAGCTCCTTACTCTGATGAGGAAATCCAATCGATTAATTGTTTAAGTAACAGCTGAACTCCAAACTAGCTCATTAGATAACATCGGCCAGGTGGGACTGCTTCGAGTGCAATGTCTAATGAGGGTGCGGAACAAGAAGGCAGCTGTTGCTATGAGTGCGGTATGAAGAGAAATGTCCCACGCCGTACGAGTAGCGGTAGTAAACCAATTAACCAATTGGAGCTACTAAGCCGAAGCGACCGACTGACGTCCAATTCAGAACACAATCAATACAAAACTCATTGGAAAACTTCGACGGAAAGGCCTCTTTAAAGGCTAAATTCCGTGTTGCTTTCCAGTGTGCTGAAGAGGAGGAGGGAGGGAGAGAGGCCCTCGTAAGAGACGCTATTAATTTGTTCCTTAGGATATGATATCTTCTAACTATGCTATTAACGAATGCCTTATTATCGAACATTCCGAATCTAAATCTTCTTCTTTACTCTATTAGATCACAGGAGCAATCCATAAACTAAAGCCATTATCTATTGAATTCGGATATTGTAGCAGCTTATATACGATAGAGCTATGTCTTAGGATCGCATTTGTTCTATCAAATAAATCAATGATTAGAAGGCGAGGGATAAAAGCTATGCTAGATCGAATTTATAGATGTAATTAACGAATGCCTTATTCCGAATAGAAGAATTCCTATTAAAAGCGATGGATTAATCAATGCTAGGATTGAAAGCGCCTATTGTAGCAACAGTACCAATTTATCAATGTAATAAAAAAAGTTGCTAATTCAAGCTGAAACCGAAGGTTGAAGTGAAGCCATCATACAAGCGCAGCAAGCGTAGCCTATGACAACAGCTGCTCCAGCTAATGCTTTTAACTCAGGTATTTGGTGCTCCGAGAGCTACACCGAGGCTAAGGCTTGCCGAAGCTAAGTAGGCAGCTAAGCCAGAACCATTCCACTTAGCAGCCGTTGGTACTTGTATTTGTCTCTTGACTCTCATTAGGGCGACCCTTTACCTTGTTCATGGATGGGTCTTTTCTAGCTCGCTGGTTCTTTCGCTGGATCTCGCGCTAGAGACCTTTCCCATGGGAAAAAGAAAGGTGGAAGAAAGACCCAACAGTCTATGTCCGATGTCTTCTTGCAAAGGATTGCATTCCCAAATAGCTGCTTCGATAACGGGGTTACCGGGAAGAACAGGGCCAATGACAGGGCAAATGCGCTACTACCGCTCTTACCTAGCCTAGAAACTATCCTGGGACCTTCTCTACTCTACTGCCTGGTTCTCTGGTTCTTCGCCGGGTTATCTGGCATACCGGATACCTCACACTCGCATTCCTACTTACTGGTTGGCGCGGACGTACGCGTATACGGGTACTACGAGTCTTGGTTCCATAGAAGAAAGAGTTTCCATTCAACAAACCAGATAGACTAGAAGCAACAGGGTTAACAAAGGACTTCTCCCAACCAAGTCAAAGGAACTATTTGAACTACAAAACTACATGCTATGGCTTAGCTGCTTTAGCTCGTGTCTCAACCGAAGCTGGGACTTTCTGTTCTTTCTTCTTGACCTTTAGGCGCCACTACCAATACCAATGCCCTATCCAAAGCCAGGTTCTTTAGCCGTTCACCGCTCTCCGGACCTTTCTCTTCTTTAGCCGCTAGTGGAATGTCTTTTGCAAAGCAATCCATTCCCCTCGCTACCCTTAAACCAAGGCCTGTAAGAGAAAGGTCGGCTAAACCGCCACTAAAACTAATTCAAACAAGACTTTCTATCCTCGCAGGTCATATCACTATCACCTATATAAGAGAAAGAACTTGCGATATAGCTTCGGTAAAGGTCAAAGCCAACGGATTGCATAAACAAGCTGATGCTGTGCTAACGATGGGTTTAGCTACTTCTTTACTACTTTATTAGACTTGTTATTTTCATAGGAAATGGGGTTAACTTAGTCCTACGGGTCTTCTCGGCTTATAAGAATAGTGGCGTAGGAGCAGCTACAATAGCATTAGTAGCCTGGGCATAGGTGCTTTAGCAGTGAGCTAATGCAGCTCTGTTGCTAAGCGCTTGTAGCTATCCTGTCAGTTGTTAATGCAGCTCTGTTGCTAGCGCTTTAACTGTATTTATTTTTTTTTGTTGCTATCGTCGTATCGGAGCATAGGTAATAGGTTTATCGCTTTGATTAATTGGCATATTAGATTTGTGTTTTAATATATCCCGCATTAATAGATTAGGCGTAAAGTATATCAACGGAATACATTACTGGATCTGAAGAACTATTTAATTCTATTTTTATATAGAGGTAAGGAAAAGTGCCCTAAATATCTGCTTAGAGGAGGTATGATTGGATACCTCCGCTTGTGTTTATACTTTGGATTTATGATTTCTCCTGCTTGGCTATATATTAGATCCCATCCTTGTAATTAGCTTCTATCTTATATAAGGACAACTCTGATTTAATTCTACCAAAATTGTTACTATCTCATGAACAACCCTGGTGTCTTCGTTCATTGCCAGATAAGAGACTTCTGGTATTCCCTTCAGTGAATCCCACTCAGGAGAGAGATGTGACAATTCAGAACTTGTATAGGTTATAATGGATACCTAACTTTATCTATTTCTAGGTAGACCTAAATCCATCGATTTATCAGCTACTTATTTTTATAAAAGAGATGAAATAGCTAATACTTCTTATAAATTACTATAGCTATTAACAAGTAGTTAACTCTTGATATAATGCTATTCTTTAGCTTCTCTATAGTAGATATTAGATATGTTAATAACTAGTCTAAACCTCTCTTAAGCTAGTATATCCAATATAACAAATAAACAACAAATAATAAATTCAATATAACTCATAGAAACAACAAATAATATTAAATTCATAAATATTAAGATTTAGAATATTTGTTTAAATGTAATTAATAACATCATTATAAGAAATATTATAAAAAACAAACAAACAAAGAGTAAGCAACTTATACATTTAATACTAATTTACTAGACATAAAGAATACAACAAATAAACAATAAATTGATAACTTACATACAAGAAAACAAATACAAATAATTTTCTATAATAATGTCATGGTTGTTGTCTTTCCTTTGAAATCTATAAACTAAAGGACAAAGAAGAATAACTCCATAGCTACCAAGGTGAGCGCAACTCTACCTGGGAGGTAACCAGCAGTTATCCTTCGCTCAAGATCTCCCCTTCATGAATCCTTCGGCGAACTAGGATTCCCTGCCCGATGTTTAAAGCCCAAGAGATAAGTTCCCTAGTCTATCTCTTCTAATCGGAATCCTGAACCAATCCAATTCCGAACTCATTAGTAACTTCGAAGTAGAACCGGACGAATACCGAACAAGCCAGCTAAAGCGAGATATCCTTCTATAGAGAAACATCCAATATCTTAAAGGAAATCCATTTCGGTGGTTAATCTCAAAGGGCGTCTAGAATTCGTAAGGTACAAACGATCGTTGGAGCCATATTCCCTTGTTAAGATCGCTGTAGTGGCAACCCATTGGTTCTAATTAGATCGTTGAAAGCTGAACTACTTTAGTAAGAGGTCAAAGCCTAACCCTTTTCGCCAAGTATTCCTATTCTAAAGCGCCTATTGGAGCAGCTGTGCTTTTGCTTGCGCTATGAATTTGTTCCGAGGATATGTATTAAATCATGCCTAGGGGATACTTAATGAATGCTTTAGATGAACCAATTGCTTCAGTTAAAGCAAATCCTAATATAGCATAACCGAATAGCTGATTTGTTAATGATGGATTTCGAGCTAACGGTTTAACCAATGCACTAGGAATCCCATCATACGCGCATAACCGATCCCTTGCTCCCGCTAAAGCTGCTATTGAATTACGCCTTCGGAATCTATCAATGAAGAGAAAGTTAGGACATTGACTTGATTCTATTAATGCTATTATTTAGTCTCCTAAGAGTGAACAACAGAACAAATTCAATCCTGATAGACGTTTCCGCTTGGATCGCTCGGATGCCTCACTTGCTTGGTTGAGCTGCACCAGAATAGCTAAAGCAATAGCTCCAGTAGCAAATCCTATAGTGGCTCTAATTGAAGTTAGCCTTCGGGTTCTATCAATCGAATATTATATTAAGGACTCCTAACTCAGGGCTGCAATTGAGTTAACCCTTCGGAATCCATCAATGCAAATATAAATCCATTTAACATCCGGTATGAGAAGAAATGGACAAGATATACATTAAAAATGACCCGCTTTGAAGACCCGTTCAATGTACCTTCTGGCGTCAGAAGACGAAAAAGGCCACTATTTGCGAAAAGATTGAGGAAGTATGCGGTTTAGTACGGTAGAAGATACGGGTCAGGGGCTTCCCTAGGCCCACTATTCGGTAGTAGCTCGGAAATCGCTGACCTAGTGATGAACGTTCTCCGGCCTTAAGGTCTATTCACGATTTCCTTGCCTTCAACTAACCATTGAGGAAATCTTTAGCTAGTTAACCGCTTTAGCGTCAACATATTGATTTTAGAAAGAAGGCTTTCACCGCGACTTTGCCGTCTAACCTAATAAGAACTAAAATAAAGGAGTTTATCTTACTTTCTGGAATGAAGCCTATTCAGGCGGATAGAATCATTTCGTATTGTGTGACAAACCTTTTAAAATGAAGCAATTTCAAAACAGAATAGAATAAGAATAAAAGGCTTAGTTTGAGTTCTGACTATAGCTGCAACCTATCTCATATTGGGGAGTCGAAGGGCATTGCTCTCTTCTCTTATGATATTTCTAGTTAGTGCTCCGTGGGAACTTTGCTATTCGTAGACGCGATTCCTTTAATTTGTTGGAAAGACGAGAGAGCTGATTGGTTAGTTAGCTAGGGAATTCAATTGGATTTCGCTCTATCAATTCCGTCACTCTTATCTACGATAGCAGCAAACTCCACTTTTGAAACAAGAGAAAAGATCATATCGGCGTCTGAAATGCCTCAGAAGCAAGTCTCGGCTTAGCTGCATTATCTTCCTACCGATGTCTAACTAGACTCTATTATGACCTGAGGGTGCCTTCACTTCTTTATGTTATGGTTATTTCTATTTATCGGATCCCCTGAGCCTAGCTGCCCTATTATCGGGTGCATGCATCGTCTTTATTGGCTTGTCCGATGGGACACGCTGGATACTTCCTTTTTCTATTTATTTATCTTGTAGTATTTATTTAGGAATCCTGGGCTCACCTGGGGCAACGCCATTGATTGGTATATTCAGAATGATCTTTAAGTGAAGTGGTAGTTCGCCTGTGACGAGAAAGATTCCTTTAATGAGTCGTTAGCGTGCGAGATCACATCCTATTGGGTCCTATATTTATTCGCTCTGCATTACAGTCAGGCGAAAGTAGACCAGCCAGGATCTACAACACCCGCTCACCCACCCTTACTAAATAGGTTCGCTACGTTCCTTGAGAATGGAAGTCGGATCCGGTTGTTGGACAAGCTAAATGAATTCAGCCATGATCCGCTTTTTAGAGAAGCAGAATGCCACTTTAAGCCCTATCCAAGGAGGAAGAAGATTTATTGAATTCCCGAAAGGATCGAGACAGATTTCTAGATTTTTTACATCTGGCACATCAGTCAGGTTGTGACTCAAATAACAAGGATCTCCAATCAGATAGAAAGTATGGCTTGAGGTATCCCTCTACTAGGGAATTGCCCTTAGGATTTGCCACATCCAAGGTTAAGGATGTATAAGGAATAAAAGAAGGTCGCACAGAGAAGTAAGGCTTAGAAGTCGCTGTTCGGCCGAGGAGACTGCGTATACATCGATTCTTCACCCGAGGAAGATTCTTTCTCTGCTTAGAGGGTTTAGGATACATAGGATAGACCTAAGATTCGTCGCTGACGTGAGAATCAATCCAACCAAGAGGAGAGAAGCGGTTCGGAGAGGACCTATCCGGCTTTTTAAGATGTCTACCTATCCCTACTCTGACGTCGACCTATCCTGTTGATCGAATCCCCAAGACTCCAAGAAAATTCTGGAGAAGAAGCAAGCTTCAACGCTCCCCAAGACAACAGAGCCATCATTGTGGGGAGGGTAAAGAGCATCCAACGCAAAGCGGCCTTTCATTCCCTTGTTTCGTCGTGGCACACCCCCCCCCACAAGCACCCCCCGGCTCATGGGGGACCAGAAAAGGCCTTTCGTTTTCCCCCCTTCGTCGGCCCTTGCCGCCTTCCTTAACAAACCCATCAGAAGTGTAAAACCTGCTCCTATCTTTTAAGGCGTAATTATGATCTAAGGCAGGAAGTGCATGACTGGAAGACTAGCCGCAATGAGATACGTCAAATGGAAGTGGAAGAAAGGCGTCGGAATCCCTGAGTTTGAAGTGGGATTGTAGCTACTAAACAGGTAGGGCTGCGTTCCTAGAGGAGACAGGAGGCAAAGATGGATGCAAGAGTACCAGAGGTTGATGGTTTGCTGAGTTCCTTTGATCAGGTAGTAAGTTTTCCAGCTAGGGGAGATGAAACTTGATAGACTTTTAGATGCCCTTAGGAAAGGAAATGCCCTTGCTAACTTTTACGCCTAGGGAAGGTCACAGGCGGGACTTCGCCATTAGCTGCAACGATCGTTGAGGAAAGAAGACAAACAAGGACATATTGATTTAGAAAGAGAGAAGACTCCTCTAGCCCGTACTTGCCTTTGAACAGGTCTACCCTGCACGTTTCATTGAGGCAAGAAAACGAACAAGTCGAACTACTTTTATCAATTGGTTTCACTTTTACCCTTAGAGTCTATCTAATATTGAGGAAAGAAAGAATCCACGCGCACCTCTAACGAAAGAAACAAGACACGCTTTAAAGGACTGAAAAGCCGAATAAAGAGGAAGTTGTTCAATCAAGCAAAAGGTTATAGTATGAAACAACAAATTAAAGAAAGATAACAAACTGGTTAATATTCCTACGGTAAGAGAACAAGGAATGCTAACTAGTATACTGATTTATATACATATAGAAAACTATAAGAACTATACAGTTAAAGCTTAATGAAGTTACTAGAAGAAAGATTAAATAATAATATAATCATTATATCATAAACAAGATAGATTGAAAGTGTTACTGAAATAACCAAATGAGTAAGACTAGGGCAGCTAAGCTTATAGGGGATTGGTATTAAATTAAACCGAAACCCTAACCTGGACTGCTAACGGCTTCTTATCTTGTTGAGAGCAGTCATAGGAATTGCCTTGATGCCCCCCTTCTAAGGATATAGGGAATTAGGTCTTTTCTTCCTCTTCTTCCTTTGTAGCCAATGAGCTAAATAGGCGTCTGATGCTCCCTCGCCCGTTACTAAGAGAGAGCAGGAGAGGAGAGAAGAGTAACCCATTGGCCCTTCCTTCCTTCTATTCCTTTGCTAGGGGCGGTTGGCTATTTGGTATTGATTTATAGCCTTGGTTTAAATAGACTCCTACGGTGCCTTGCTTTAACCGAAGCTAGTGTAGCCTTTGTAGCCCGAGTTAAGAAGAGCTAGGTTTCCTCCCCTGCCTATTCTATATAGGAATATAGGGAAGAGTCATCCGTTAGGTCTTTTCTTCTCCCCCTCCTTATGAGCTAAACCAATGAGCTAAAGAGTTGGGTATCCCCCCACACAGACTCTTAATAGGAGATTGGAGAACTCTAACCCATCGTTCCTGGCTTCTCGTTATTCCCTTGGGATGTTTGGATATTCGGTTATGCCCTTTTTAACCAGTGGTAAAAACCGACCCTTCTAAATAGCCGATTAAGCCACGTTCGGGGGTGCCCTTGAGTCTTTGTACCTTAGGGTCTTAGTTTTCTTGTTAATCCGATTTGGCAGTAAAGGATTGGTTGCTTTGGCTTGGCAGCTGGGATTCCCATCATTTGTTTGTTAGAGATCCCCACTTTATAGATAGGATGGGAAGGATTGGCCAGAAAGAAGCCCTTGATGCTCCTACTCCTATTACTTTATTTTCTAGGAAAGAAGGGAAGAGAAATCCCTAAGGCCCTTTCTTCTGGTATTCCTTCGTAGCTGGTGTTGCCCTCCGCCCCGACAATTCCTGAGTCCTCGAGGGAATTGGGTAAAGGGCGGTATCTATTACTGAGCTAAGCCTCTGTAGCTAGATAGTCCGTTGCCACCCCCCAGCTATTACTAGAAGGAGAGGGGCTAAATGTGCCCAACGGCTTCGATTTATTAGCGAATCCTTTGTTTCTAGTGTAGCCCGAGCTAGGCTCTGATGCTCCTACGCCAAGGACATGGGATAAAAAAGATATCCTCCTACGGGCTTGGCTTTCCGATTCCCATATGTAAAGGATTCCTGGCTTAGGATGTTCCTGATTGATCGGTAATATAGTAGGCAGTGTAGTTAGGATTCCCCGCATTGGTTCGAGATTCTAGGCTTTGGATGTGAAAGATTAGGACTAGTGCTAAGGACCCATAGATTGGTTCTATCGATCGGGCATCTCACCAGAGAGGGAATTGCGCCCTCTCGATAGCCTAGTTGTTGGGACGTGCTAACCAGCAGTGAATTAAAACACTAGGGGCCCGTAGCTAGCCTACAGTCTTGAAAGAAAGAGTTGCTACGCCTTGGTAGCTTCCCTTGACTGACAGCCTATCACTCGTTCACCCACCCGGGTTCACTTCGTTGTCCCTTAGGGCGTATGTTGATGATTGCTACCACTTCATCTGGCATAGCTTCATTTGTTAACCCAATACTATACTATGCCTATTGTCCGAACTCAGACTCAATCCTTCCTTCCCGAAACAATGAATAGATGTCCATCCGAGAGTGGAAAGTCATTGGCTGTACCGGTATGGCCTTAGCTCTCGGGATGACTTCTTTTTAAGAAAGTAGGAGAACCAGTGCGGGCTTCACTCTCTCTCTTCATCCGAGAGCATAAGTTCGGGGTCCTCTAAGACGTCAGTAGGAGCATCATTCGTTCAGAGAGAGAACCGGTTGGCTGGTTCAGAGAGTTGTTATGGGTTCACTACTGAGAAGGTAGCTAGTTCAGGCCGAGCAAATATGTGATGTCAGTGGCTATTCCAATTCCCTTCCTACCTATGTAAGGCAGAAGCTGGAGTGGGAAAGCTGCAGTAATTCTTTGGAAAAGCCCGGTTCTCTTTGTCTTCGAGCTTTCATTCCTCAATCCACTGATTCGTTCCTTCATATACCTCCCCACCAATAGATAGAGACAAATGGGAATAACCGAACCACGTCTACAAAATGCCAGTACCATGCAGCTGCTTCAAAGCCAACGTGATGCTCCTTGGTCAGATGACCAATATCTCATTCCCAAGTCAGTCTCTTATCTTAAGAGTCAAGCTTGCCTAACCGCAGAAGTAGGACCGAGGACCAAGAGCTCGGGAAAGAAAGATCGGGCATCCAGCTTTGCCGTAAGAACACTGACTTCGAACAAAGAAAGACCGGGCGGTCTGGCTCCAGGTGTGCCCCTGAGATAGTATCTCCTCTTTAGGGCGTTAAAGCTAGTTATTTCTTCCATCTGTTCAAAATAAAGCTTATAAAATGAAAGGAGTCCCCAAGACTGGACCTCCAACGTACCGCTTCGTCCGCAGCATGCCTTCTTCCTTCTTGTTCCTAGGGCGGGTTGGGACAACTAAGATATTATCAGTGGTAGCAAAAAAGCTGGCACAAATGCCTACCACTACGGACACACCCAATGCGCTTCTTAAGGAAGAAGCTTCAGACCGCTAGGCAGAGACTCTGTCTGGTGGCCTAAAACCGAGGGATTCGTAAAAAAGCTACTGGAATGGTCTGGCTCTTTCTTCCATCGACCAAGTCCAAGCGGGTCCTTTTTACCGATTTGATGTGGCTGTTCCAGTACTGAAATAAACTCGCTTTTCCAATTCAAACTTCTAGTTATCATATAACTATATAGTTATACATAAATATGAATATGGATGCCGTTGCTGATTCGGATCATCTCAATCTGTGAAGAACACACCTTATCTACATATGTCTCAATTACCATATTGATTAGATATTGGAGAGGCAAGAACTAAAGGTTTTGATTCCAGTTGAGAAGAGCCATCGAACCAGATTTGTCATAAAATGGAGATTCTTTCCTTTGCTTCCTTATCAGAGAGGGGGCCCCCTTAGGGTTATGGGTTAGGGAAGCGGGGCTTATTTATTGAAAAAGGGGGAGTGAGTGAGGGGGGGGTCGGGGAAGGTCCGGAAAGCCCTCACTTTATTGATGGGACATTTGGATCCTCTTTTTCTCTCAACCGGACCCGGTTCTGGTTCAGGAAAGGGTCAACGCAAGGATCTTACTTCGAAGCAATCTCTGGAGTAGAAGAATCCCGAGGGTAGGAAAGGTTGACTTCTAGAGCATCGATTACCTCATTGTTGGATCAATAAGTACGAATGAAGGATAAAAAAAGTCAGAATGGGTATCAGTTTGAGTTCGTATTTGAGCTATTTGCTCTTCCCTGTCCCCGCTATTGGTAAGAGGGATGAGGTCACCTATATAGTTATGAGAAGACTTAGCACAATCCCCCAAGTAATACCCGTAAGAGTAGCTCGTATGATCCAAATAGACAACTAAGACCAATTCATTCCTGAGATGAGCGAAAAAGGAGTAGAAAAGCCGTACATATTAGAGCAGGATTTATAGAACAGAAAAAGACAAGACCTTCTTTGATAGATTTGATTTGTACGTAAAAGTCTCAGAGTACTAGGCAGTTTTGTTACCTTCCTGCTTATATCTAGTCTTCTTAGAAAACAAGCATCGAACTAGTATACCAATCAGTAAGATTAACTCGAATTAGAACCTTTGACAGCACTATCCGTACCAGCCCTTTCTTTGTCTTCCATTAACCAACAACCGTGGAACTAGAGGCTCAAGAGTCTGATTTTGACCAACCAAATAGGAGTTTCTCCCTTGTTTTAGCTATCCAGATGGAAAGGAATTACCACTCTCATAAGAAAGTGCATCCTCATCCTCAGAGAAAACAACAGGTTTAGGAGACATCGGAAATAGGACATTGATGGGCGAAGACGTATCAATGAAGGCAGGTTATCCATATTGGGTCCCTCTAAGAGTTAAATATGGATGTAAGAGTATCAGAATGTGCCCGGGGTGCTGAATTCCTGGAGTTCGAAGTGGAAATCTGAGGCAAATATGAACTTTATAAAACTCTGTTTTGGAACCCTTGTGGGTGATTGGACGTATGAAGCTCCAAGCGGACGTTTTTGTTTAGTTAAACCTTGTGTCCTTTGAGGCAGAGACTTCGGGGAAGTGAAACTCTTCTTTAAGGGGCACACGCTTACCAGGATTGGCTAGATGGAAGTGGTATGGGGATGATACTTCCCATCTACTGCTACTGACAAAGTACTAAAGATAGGAAGGGAAAACCAACGGAGACTCTGGCTTATAATACTTTTCAACAAGCTATATCCACTCTTCTTGACAGGGGCAAGATTACCAACCCTATGAATTCAATAAAGCAGCTGAAAGCACGACTCTTGAAAGGGTGAAAAACTTCCCTCTTCTCAAGATAGGGAGTAACAAGAATTGGAATAAAGGGTACGAAGTAGATTGATGAACAGGATAGCAAGTAGAGAATGCTTTAGCTGTTGGGTCGACCTATGGGGTTTAGCTCAGGAACAAGTAGCTCTCTCAATAATAGGCTTACTTTCAGGCATGAAATTCATTCAGATGTTTGCATTCAGCAGTTACTCAAGAAGAGAAGTTGGAAGTTTAATCTATCTTACTATCATTCGTCCTTATTAAGTATTGCGGCCTGCTTTTCCAGGGAATAAATTTTCCTATATGGTGGATTTTCTATCAGAGAGAAAGCCTGCATTAATACCTTCCTTCAGCTTTCAGGGGTAGGGGCTGCATCAAGTCCTAAGTTGCCCGGAGCAAGGATCCTTTTGCCAATAAAAGAATGCCTTTTCTAGGGCTTTATATACCTGAGGATCTTTTTTAGTTCATCATAATGTAACTTCTGCTGGGATTGGTTGTGCTACAAGATCTCTTGCATTGGAACCCATGGTTATGGACCCGAATCCATTAGTATGGAACATTTTATTTTCCAAGTGAAATCCCCTAGTATATGAAAGAGTGAAAAAGTGCTTTCGTTGTTGTGGAATAAGAAGCCTTCGTATCTTAATGCACATATTTAATTTATTCGGAGCTATTAGAGCGGGATCCACTTTTTGGGGAATATGAGTCGAAGCAATCGTGAGAACAGAAATGAGTCCTTCTCTTTCACTGCTTCGGCCTCTCAATCCAACACAACTACTCCCTCTCTCTCTATCCAAATAAGAATTATGCACCTCCCCCAAACATGACGTTTGCCCCGGTAAGCGCGCCCCACCACGATCTGATCAGCGTTCTAAAAGCAGCTCATAGTTATTTACTGCTCTCATAAGTCGTCGATAAGGAAGGCTTGAGCGCG